>LNAC01000044.1:164721-240894 GCA_002007465.1 Ailurus styani | reverse complement strand
TTTTTTTTTTTAAAGATTTTATTTATTTATTTGACACAGAGAGAGAGAGATTACAAGTAGGCAGAGAGGCAGGCAGAGAGAGAGGGGAGGAAGCAGGCTCCCCGCTGAGAAGGGAGCCCGATGCGGGCCTCGATCCCAGGACCCTGAGATCATGACCTGAGCCAAAAGCAGAGGCTTTAACCCACTGAGCCACCCAGGCGCCCCATATTTCACTTTAGACATCAATTCAAGTGCAACTGACTCAAAACAGAAAGGACTGGATCACTGTCTTCCCCAAGCCTGCTGAAACTTAGAGGACCACAAATACACATGTCTCCTTTAGTCTTTTAATATAATAAATTAAACTGATACTTACTTTGTTAAGATTTCATTTCTAAGTAAACTCTAAGCCCAATGTGGGACTGGAACTTACAACCCCAAGATCAAGAGTCACATGCTCCACTGACTGAGTCAATCAGGCACCCTGGATACTCATTTTCTAATCATAAACATCTCTGAACACCTATAAAAATCTTACTTAGCTATAATACATTTCAAGCAGACTTCAATTTTTTTTAAAGATTTTATCTATTTATTTGACAGAGAGAGATTACAAGTAGGCAGAGAGGAGGAAGCAGGCTCCCTGCTGAGCAGAAAGCCCGATGCAGGCCTCGATCCCAGGACCATGAGATCATGACCTGAGCCGAAGGCAGAGGCTTTAACCCACTGAGCCACCCAGGCGCCCAGACTTCAATTTTCTAAGATCTTAGGTTTTGGTATTTATAACCATAACCAACATATAGATTTTTGTTACTAACCTTTCCCAGTTTTGATACTTCAGTTACATCATGCTCATAAAGTGGTACAATAGTTTTTATTTTTTTTCCTATCTCTGGAGAAATTTAAGGTCCCTGAAAATTCTGGACCTTAAATCTTTTGGGGAGTACTTTGGACCACAGCTCCAATTTCTTTAAAGGATGCTGGTATATGCAGGTTCTTAATTTCTTAAAGGGTCAATTGTGGAACTGCCTTCAAAAATATTTCTATTTCGGGGCGCCTGGGTGCTTAGTCATTAAGCGTCTGCCTTCGGCTCAGGTCATGATCCCAGGGTCCTGAGGTTGAGCCCCACATTGGGCTCCCTGCTTGTGGGATGTCTGCTTCTCCCTCTCCTACTCCCCCTGCTTGTATTCCCTCTCTTGCTGTGTCTGTCTCTGTCAAATACATAAAATATTAAAAAAAAAAATCTATTTCACCTAAGTTTTTAAAGTCATGGACATACATACCATTTTATCTTGCTGATTTGTCCATTTCACTTGTCTTTTCAAAGAACTACGTTTCAATTTTTCTAATGACTGTGAAATACTGTCTACAGTGAAAATATCAAAGCACCCAACAGTAGTCAATATTCCAAGCTGAGTGCTCTCTCCATCCTTTCTTCCCTGCCCCCATTAGAAGAGTCAACCACTTCATGAACTTCTAACTTTGCCAAAACATAAGATAAGGTACTTAGATTCACCACAAATGGATTATAGTTTCCAAACCCAAATAAGTAAACTCTTCTAGGTTTGCATATAAAATGAGCCAAGCAAAAAGGTACAGAATACTTCTGAGAAAAAAGTGCCTGCAGGGGCGCCTGGGTGCCTCAGTTGGTTAAGCCTCTGCCTTTAGCTCAGGTCATGATCCTGGGGTTCCGGGACTGAGCCCCACATTGGGCTCCCTCCTCAGCGGGGAGTCTGCTTCTCCCTCTCTCCAAATCCGCTCCAGATCTCCCCCCCACCCGCCTCAAATGAATAAATAAAACCTTAAAAAAAAATACCTGTAATAAGAAAGTTGCCGTGTTCCTCCAAAGGCTCACTGTATTTTCGGACCACATGATTTAAACCAAGGTCTAATTCATAGAAGGTAAGAGTCTGCTGGGTATTAGCCGCTGCTTCCCCTGTTGGATCATTGTCTGCTTCCTATAGAGGACATTGGCACAAACACAGCATTAGGATCCCTCCATCTTACAAATGGGGAAGCAAAGGTCCACAACAGTTTACCAAAGCTCACACCATTAGGTAATGGCGCAGCTGGAACAAAAACCCAGGTCTTCTATTTTTGGGACCAGGGTTCCCTCTACTGAAGGCTACAGCCTTCCATTCAAGACAAAGAATGGTATGCCCCACCCTTCACCACCTCCCTGCCAAAAAACATGCCACATACAGTTTCACCTCCTTTTTCAGACAACTCTTCCCCCCAAAATACCCTGTTCTTATAGGGAGATTGTTCAAATTAGGGTAAGGTGCTATTATGTAGTTAAAGTTAAGCTGTGAAACATTCCAAAAACTCCTGGTAAGACATTTGGAAAACAAGATTTGTTAGCAGAACTGTAAGACATACACAATGAAGAAACAATCAGGAAAGCACTGAAGTGAATGAAAGAAACCATCATGTGAGGGGAGAGGGAGAAGGAAGAAGGGAAAGAGAAAGAGAGAGAGAGGAGGAAGTCAGTGAGTCCCCATTACCTCATAATCCATTTCCAGACAAGCAAACATTGGATTTTCAAATCCCACATCTACTCCGACCACATGATAAACTAAAGTGTTCGCTTTGTGGGCCTCTAGGGGAGATGAAATGGTAAGCCGGGCTGCAGCATCTCTGTTCAAAATATATACCAATTTCTGTTTTTCAATGGCACCTACAGATAAAGGAGACAAATAAAATTTCCAGAAAATGTAAAGAAGGGCTTACAGAACAGCCAGACTCACATCACAATTATTTCTTTAAAATCATTTAATAGCCAGCATTAACTCCACAAGTGTATTAACTTAGGATTTTACTACTAGTAAAACAGACAAAAGAATTCTACTCCCTTCCTTCCTAATAGGGATCTTAATATCCCACTAACTCTTCAAAACTTTTTAGCGTGCCCTAGATTTAATGATAATGGGAAACAAAACGTTAATTCCTAAAATTGCCAGCTTTATTCTCTGAATTACCTCTAATGATTTCGTGACTTGTCAGAAGAGTTGCCTTCTGGAGGCCTGATCAGATACACAGAATTTTCTTCAAGACATTTATCAGAGAAGAGACATGAATGTGAATCATCACTTCAGGCTGATGAAAGCAACCATATTCACTGCCTAATTGCATACAATCATTTCACTGTAAGCTTTCTGCTACACATACAGAAATGGGAAAAACATCTAATCCAACCAGATAGGAAATAAAAAAGGTATGTTAAGACTATTCCCATTGCTTTAAAAGGAAAAGCAACTTTAAACCATGGCATTAATCCAAATGTGATCCAAACTTTACCCAGGTAAGGAACTTACTGGCACATTGTCAAGAGCACAACACTATTACCCCAAACTGAGAATCTAGAAGTCTCAGAGGTACACTTAATAGATCAAGTCACTCACTAATCATAACAGCTCGCCCTTTGGGATCCACAGCTAAGAACTGGCCAGGAACAATGCGGCGGCATCCACTCTTGCCAAAGGTTTCTTGGTGAATTTTTTCAAACATATTCTTAGATGGCTGGTATTCCAAGATAACAATCCGACCCGAGTCACTGCCAACCACAATGTAGTCTTTGGTGCCACCCGTCAGCCTAAAGGCCATGAGTGACCGGATAACACCAAATACTTCCACAGTTAGTAGAGTGTGTACTTTGCCAGTGTTGGGGTCAGGGCGAAGCAGCTCCAGTATCTTCCCACGGGAAACAACAATTTCCTGCTGTTTGGTTCCTATATCACCAAAACAATAAAGATCACGAAAATCAGAACTAGTCCAAAAAGTAAAATAGATGGATCAAAATGCCACTCAAGATAAATACATTTAAATTCAGGGCTCAGCATTTTTTTAATTCTATTTCATTCCTAGAATTTATAGGATTTAACAAAAGCAGTATCAAAGAAAAACTTTTTAAAAAGTCACATGGGGCACCTGGATGGCTCAGACATTAAGCATCTGCCTTCAGCTCAGGTCATGATCCCAGCATCCTAGAATCCAACCCTGCATCAGGCTCCCTGCTCCACGAGGAGACTGCTTCTCCCTCTCCAGCTCCCCATGCTGTGTTCCCTCTCTCACTCTGTCAAATAAATAAAATCTTAAAAAAAAAAACACCCCCCCCCACAATGGTCACAAAGGGATGTCTGGGTGGCTCAGTCACTTAAGCATCTGCCTTTGGCTCTGGTCTTGATCCCAGGGTCCTAGGATCAAGTCCCATCTTAGGATCCCTGCTCAGCTGGGAGTCTGCTTCTCCCTCTCTCTGCCCCTCCTCCTGCTGGTGTGCACGCAAGCGTGTGTGCTCTCTTTCTCTCTCACAAATAAAAAAAAAAAATCTTAAAAAAAAAAACGCTCACATAGCTACTTTTTAAAAACCCTTTTAATTTTTCTAAAATTTGCCATCAATCTGCATAATTGGGAGTTGTCTACAAATCATTATTAACATATAATATTTAGTTTCATAAAATTATTTCCAAAAGCTCTTTCTAGCTCATCTTGAATACTATTATACTAGAAAATCATATTAACTTTCTGTGCAGTTTGATGGATTATCTCAAACAACTTTTAAAGCTGCTATCTAATATATACCATTTACTCTAAACTCAGTCCTGGGAAAATTCACTTGCTTTCATAACCATTAATGACATTTTCAAATGCATAACAGCTAATCTGTCCCCATCTCTCCCTGCCTGCTACATAATTCCACTTGGATGTGTTGTCATCAACTTTTAAATGAATGTTTAAAATAACTAAATTCCTTCTTCCCAAATTCCCTCTCTAGTCCCAACTAACCTGCTATCAATGTTACTGTCATTTTCTCTGCCGCCCAGGCTGGAAACATATTCTTCTCTATCTGACCCCACTTTCCTACAGGTCTTCACTATCTAATAACTAAACACCTTCCTGGCCTATCAGATATCTGACTCCTATCCATCCCAATCTATTCTCATTTGCTCATGGCCACCATTTATCAGGCCACCTTATTTCCCAAAGGTCCTCTCATGATCAGGTAAGATCAACTACTTCAAATGGCTTTGGGGACTATAAAGCATTACTACATAAATGATGTCTGCGATTTAGAAAATTTGTTATTTCAGGAAAAAAGTCTGAACTTGATAAAGGAATTTGAGTTATAAAACTAGTTAATGTCAAATATGTTAAATTCAGAAAGATAGTAACTAGAAACCTTACCAGAAAAGTTGCCATGAATGGCAAAGCTGATGCCTGTCGCTCGCTGCAAGGTCAAGTTGTACAGGAACATGATGACAGCAACACTGAGATACTCACTCCACAATCAGGCCTCAGTTACAATGAGTCAAAACAAGCTAAGAGCACATAAAAGCAGAAAAATATCAGCTGGGAAGCTTACTTTAACAGACATTTCTGCATAGGAACTTTTGGCTGAAGGCAGAACCCATACAGTAAGGCTTATTGGTGAATAACATACTCATAACCAGAGAGCATTATATATGCCATGCACTAGGCTGTATATTTTGCCTCTAATCCCTCAAGAAGCCTATAAATATCTCATTATACTATTATATAGATGAAGAAAGTGAGGTTAAGAAATTAAATCACCCACCTGAGATCGACAACAAGTGGTAAAAACATTGGGATCTGTACCATTAATAAACTGTGTTTTTTTAATAAACTGTGCCTTTACTGTCACAGAAACTAACCAGCTCTACATGTACTTGTATTTGCATAGGCTATACACACACATCGTTCAGAATTCTTCAAAAGCACAGCAAAAAGCTTCTTTCCATCCATTCCCTAGCCATCCAGTTCTCTTCCCTGGGGGAATCAGTTTTACTAAGTTACATTATGTCCTTCCAGATAGTTTCTGCATGTACAAAGACATTAATACTCGATCTTCTCCCCTTTTTAACTAATCGTTGGGTACTATATATTTTACACTCACTCACATTATCCTGCAACTTACTTTTCTTTACCTTGAAGACAGCAATAAACAAAGGACTCTCTCATTTTCATTTTCCAGCCACAGAGTATTCCACTGAATTGGGTATATAAGGATTCATTGAGCCAATACCCTATTGATCACATTTAAGTTCCTAATGTCTTGCTATTATGAATACTGCTCCAAAAGAAAAGCCCTCCTACTGGGGCACCTGGATGGCTCAGATGGAAGACTGTAGAACTCTTGATCTTGGGGTTCTGAGTTCAAGTCCCACATGGGATGGAGAGATTACTTAAGAAAGTTAAAAAAAAAAAAAAAACTTTAATTTTTAACACAGGGCTTGAACTCATAACCCTGAGATCAAGATCTGAGCTGAGCTCAAGAATCAAGACACTTGGGCGCCTGGGTGGCTCAGTGGGTTAAAGCCTCTGCTTTCAGCTCAGGTCATGATCTCAAGGTCCTGGGATCGAGGCCCGCATCGGGCTCCCTGCTCAGCGAGGAGCCTGCTTCCCCCCCCCTCTCTCTGCCTGCCTCTCTGCCTCCTTGTGATTTCTTTCCCTCTGTGAAATAAGTAAAATCTTTAAAAAAAAAAAAAAGAATCAAGACACTTAACTGACTGAGCCACCCAGGTGCCCCACAAAAATTTTAATTTGAGAGAAAAAGAAAGAAGACCCCTTCTACATAGGCCATTTATACATGTAAGACTGTATCTTTAAGTGTAATCCCTTAGAGGGACGCCTGGGTGGCTCAGTCCGTTAAGCATCTGCCTTACACTCAGGTCATGATTCCAGGGTCCTGGGACTGAGTTCTGCTTTGGGCTCCTTGCTCACCAGGGAGGCTGCTTGTCCTTCTGCTTACTTGCTTGCTCTTGTCTCTCTGACAAATAAATAAAATCTTTAAAAAAATAATCCCTAGAAGTGAAACTGCTGGATTGAAGGATTCATACATTTGAAATTTTGACAGATATTACCAAAGTACCTTTTAAAGAAACTCTACCCGTCTATATCCCCAGAAATGCATGAGTCCCTATTTCCCCACAACGAGAACTTTGCTAATCTTCTTCTAATATGATAGGAAAGAAGGAAAAGCTCTGAGGTGAAAAAAAAGAAGGGAGTGCGGAAATGTCCTACAAAAAGAAAAATACAGAAAATGCACTGGCAGAGACACAGACATACACTCACAACCCTAGAAGGGCTTATACATTGTGAAAGTTCCAGGGAAAGCTGTTCTCAGCTTAAAATCTGAGGGAAAAGAGGCAAAGAATACGGATGCGGATCGGGCTCTCTGCTCAACAGGGAGCCTGCTTCCTCCTCTCTCTCTGCCTGCCTCTCTGCCTACTTGTGATCTGATCTCTCTCAGTGTGTCAAATAAATAAATAAAATCTTTAAAAAAAAAAAAAGAGTGTTATGTGATTCTCAAACAAAAGTTAATGTATTCCATTGCATCTTGCTGTGGTTAAAAAACGTCAAACATAATTTCAAAACTGCAGTTATCAACAACAAAACTTGTAACGAAACTATCATATCAACATGATCAATGTTGCAGGACTATGCTATTAAAAAAAAAAAAAAGGAAAACCACAGGCCACTTCTGAAGCCCTGAAAAGTGCCCTAGCCCACTCTTCATTCTTTATTAACTCCTGAAGAAGTCCATCTACTTTCCAGTAGCTTTGTAACTGATGGCATCCATTAAAGCCTGCAGAATTCAAATCTACTTGGACACAGGTTCCCCAGCTATTCTTTTGTATTACGTAATGGAAGAAGTTGCATTTTGGAGAAAGATCAGTCCAAAACTTTAAGTTTTACATACCACGAACCACTAACAGCCAAAACTTGGTAAATTTTGTGATTTCCCCTACTCCTACCTCCTGTCTGTGATCACTACAAATTGAGCCTCCAATTGCTGCCTCCATCCCTTCTCCTTGTGCCAAGGGGAACATCATTGCATTCAAACTTCGCGAAGTCTTCAAAATAGATACTAGTGCCCCCCATTTTACAAATGATAAAACTGAAAATAAGTGGAAGAAACAGTTGCCCAAGTACCAAAACACGAATTCAAAAGAGGGTCTTGACGACAAAAACTATTTCCGTTAATTTACGCTTTCAACACACCGGGTCTTCCCACCTTACAGTTGGTGAGTTGTTTACGTCCATCCCGCCCCTTCTGTCACCCACCCCCCGGGCCTAAAAGCTGGGCAATTTCTAGAAGTCTTATTTTGATCCAGGCTTCGTTCCCACCTTGGAGACGGAAGTGGAGGACGACTCCTGGAAGCCGTCGTCGTACCCAAGCTTTCCCCTCCATCTGCTTCCCCTACCCGGACCTTACGGGCCTAGGCTGCTTCAAATACCCGGCCCGAGGCCAGGCCAACCCTCCCACATGACCGCTCTCTGCCTCCCAGGCCCGGGGAAGTTGAGAGGCTGCTTCTTTACCCTGCAGCAGGAAGGATGGCGTAGATATCCGACAGATGCTGAATTCGTTCAAGGCCTAAGCCGCCGCCAGCTTCGACCCGCCGGCGTCCGCCATTAGCTCTTAAAGCAGGGACCTTCCGGCGGGCGCGCGACGTTTAAGAAGTACCCAACCAGCGCCTGAAGAGTATATATGTAATTTTAAAGTGTTTCTGTCTTTCTCCGAATCCACATTGAAAATTAGTTAAACATACCTTATGCCCGTCACTTTTCCCAGGAAAACAGAAGTCAAATAGACCTTTTCAAGCGTACTTAAAAAAAAAAAAACAACTACCCATAAATCCATCGGGCATTTTCTTGGGCAGCCAAATGACCTGGCGCGCAAATGAGGCGGGGGCCTCGCGGGGCCGGAAGCGCCAAATGGGGACCAAGATGGCGGATCTCGAGTCCCCTCAGAAGCTGTCAGGGATTCCTCCGCCTGAGGGGATGGGAGGAGGCCGCTGCTCCGAAATCTCTACCGAGCTCATTCGCTCCCTGACCGAGCTGCAGGAGCTAGAGGCTGTATACGAACGGCTCTGCGGCGAGGAGGTGGGGGAATGAGCCAGGGGCAGTGGGCTTAGGAGCCGTCAGTCTTGGGAAATCCGGGCTGTGGGAAGTTCGCTCTCTACCTCTGCCGAGGGAAACAAAAACACTTATTGAAGAAAGTGGAGTGTAGTTGAGTGCATCTGGGGGGACGTGACGTCTCTGTTCACTTGATCTGGTGTCCTTAAACTCGTTTTCCCTGCTATTTCGGCGATCTGCTTCGCTCCTCTAGATTTCCCTGGCCCTTGAATCTAAGTTTCTCGGCCAGAGCAGTTAGACTGATAGCGTACGTCAACTCGCTTGCTCCTCAAAATAAGAAAGGCTCCCTTGCATTGAATTAGCAGTTTTAAAATTACGAAGCGCTTTCACCGTGTTATCTCATTTAAGCAGGAAGTCATTGCAAATAAACTGGAAGCGTTTTAAGACTTTTGTGGGGAATTATATGGGGGGTTGGGTAACACCCATTTTAGCGTTGGGTAAGTGCACAGCTTTGTAGAAGCTTGAGGTTTTAAGACAGGAACAACTGGGGCGCCTGGGTGGCTCAGTGGGTTGAAGCCTCTGCTTTCGGCTCAGGTCATGATCCCAGGGTCCTGGGATCGAGGCCCGCATCGGGCTCCCTGCTCAGCGGGGAGCCTGCTTCCCCCCCTCTCTCTGCCTGCCTCTCTGCCTCCTTGTGATCTCTCTCCCTCTGTGAAAAAAAAAAAAAAAAGACAGGCACAACTGTCTAATCTCGGACTAGTAACTTTCATCTCTTGGACCCCTGCATTGTGTCAGATAAGGGCATGGACTGTATTCTCTTGAGGATTCCTTGCACCCTCATTTTTCCGTGGCAACCTGATGTGGTCAATATATTTTTAACTATCATTTGGGTTCCTTGCCACTTAGAAGAAAGAGATCTAAGGTCTGATAAAGTTTAGTAGCTGTTCCCTAAACCAAACTTTTAATTAAGTTTGAGTACATAAGGCAGTTTCAGCGGGAGGGAAGGGGGATTATTGATATCTAAGAATATCTTCAAATATTAAATTGTGCC
This sequence comes from Ailurus styani, assembly GCA_002007465.1. Classification (NCBI taxonomy): domain Eukaryota; kingdom Metazoa; phylum Chordata; class Mammalia; order Carnivora; family Ailuridae; genus Ailurus; species Ailurus styani. The sequence goes on along the minus strand of LNAC01000044.1, from coordinate 230,990 downwards.
AACTAAAGCAGTTTATGGTAAGATTTTTCATCAAGATGTGCTTTATAAAATTTAGTATTCTAACAGTCCTAAGCATGCATTCATTGAGTCAGTCCATTTTTAAGGTGAAATTAAGTCCATCTTACAGACAGAACAGTATTAGTTCTGCATTTGTATTTGATGACTGTCAAGGGGACTTTCCCCTCTGGATCCTACTGAACTATTTTAATAGAAATGTATGGCTGATATTGATGGGTTAATGAACAATATTTCACATACAATGTTAAGCACTTCATGTTTTGTTACCTTCTTTGGCTCTCACAAGAGTCCTATGGGATATGTATTACATTTTACAGATGGAAAAACTCAAGCATTTAAGAAGGTTAACTTCTTTTGCAGTAATGCAGTAAATAACTTTGCTGAGAAAGTTATGTTTTTATCCCTTCTGGATACTGACTGGACACTATGAAGAAACTTTTTGTAACTTCCACTTTGAAAGTTTCATTTGTTTAGCCATTATATTTTAAATGCCTTCCTGCATTAGATACTATGCTAATTATATTGAATTAAAGTTTACCTCTGTCCTTTGTGGTATTCATGTGCTAGATGGAATAAAATACACAGAAGGTAACGACTATCATGCAATGTGATACATGCAAAAAATGAAGTATTGTTGGTTAAAGTCCTAGGAAAAGTGACAGGAAAGACATTTGAAATGGGATTCACCCTTCAGCTAAGTGGTTGGGTTAGATAACTCTTAAGATTCCTTCTGACCATTCTGATGACAAAATGCCTGTCTGTGTTTCAGAAACTGGTAGAGAGAGAATTGGATGCTCTTTTGGAACAGCAAAACACCATTGAAAGTAAAATGGTAACTCTCCATCGAATGGGGTGAGTCTCCCAGCTCAGCAAGAGCTACTGTCATTCCAACAAGGTCCACTGTTTTTCCTAACTTTCTGTTATAAAATGCCACTTGACTTTGAAATGTAGAGGAGGATTATTTCAGGGTGAAGTGAACACTTAAGGGTATAGAAGAGTGGTTCTCAAAGTGTCCGTGGAAGTATTAAGCTCATTGGGAAACTTGTTGGAAATACAAATTATGAGGCCCCACTCAAAACCTACTGAACCAGAAACTCTGGGGGTAGAGCCCGGGAATCTGACAACCTTTTAACAACCACACCAACTGATCCTGATTATGGTTCAAGGTTGAGAACCACCAGTTTTACAAACTTTGGGTATTTGCTAGTCATAAAAATTGCTCTTTGATCTCATCACCCTCTTTGATTGTTGGTTAGTGCATTTTATACTTAACAGTGGGGAGCATCTATTCTCTGGTTCTTTAGCAGTACCTATTTAGGGGTCTGTTTAGTAGTTATAAAAAGTAATTTTTTATTTAGTATAGACCTGAGTCTGAGTAGAGTGAACTGAACTAAAAGTTGTGGGGAAGTGCAAAGACAGTAGAAGACGTGGTCTCCATTTACAAAAAAATTTTCCATCTCATTCCTACCTTCTGCCTCTGTGGATGTGTATGTGCTGACATGTGTCTCCAGTCCCAATCTGCAGTTGATTGAAGGAGATGCAAAGCAGCTAGCTGGAATGATCACCTTTACCTGCAACCTAGCTGAGAATGTATCCAGCAAAGTCCGTCAGCTTGACTTGGCCAAGGTAAATCACTGAACTTCTGATGTTTGAGTTAATAGAGTGCAGTAGAGAACCCACCACATTAGAAATTAGAGCTGCACCATTCAATAGAAATCTAATGCAAGATAGTAAAACCCAACAGAGAGGCAGAAGAAGAGAAAACTTAAGACCAATATGTCTCATGAATAAGGACATAAAAATCCTCAAGAACAACAAACCAAATCTAGCAGCACATAAAAAGGATTATACTATGACCAAGTGGGATTTATCTCAGGAATGCAGGGTTGCTTTAACATCTGAAAATCAGGGGTGCCTGGATGGCTCAGTCATTAAGCATCTGCCTTCGACTCAGGTTACATGATCCCAGGCTCCTGGGGTCAAGCCCCGAATCAGGCTCCCTGCTCAGTGGGAATCCTGCTTCTCCCTCTCCTACTCCCCCTCCTTGTGTTCCCTATCTCGCTGTCTCTCTCTCTGTCAAATAAATAAATAAAATCTTAAAAAAAAATCTGAAGATCAATTAATATATCTACCACGTCAGTAGAATAAAGGACAAAACCACATGATCATCTCCTAAACTCAAAAAGCATAAACTCAAAAAACTTGTAATAAAAGGGAACTTCCTCAACCTGATAAAGGCCATTTACAAAAAACCCACAGCTAACTTCATACTTACCAGTGAAAGACTGGGTGCATTCCCCCTAAGATCAGAAATAAAACAAGGATGTAGCTCTTGCTTCTTTTCTTCAACATTGTACTGGAGTTTCTAGCCAGACATTTAGGCAAGAAAATGAAATAAAAATCGTCCAAATTGGGGCGCCTGGGTGGCTCAGTGGGTTAAAGCCTCTGCCTTCAGCTCAGGTCATGATCCCAGGGTCCTGAGATCGAGGCCCACATCGGGCTCTCTGCTCAGCAGGGAGCCTGCTTCCTCCTCTCTCCTCTCTCTCTGCCTGCCTCTCTGCCTACTTGTAATCTCTCTCTCTGTGTCAAATAAATAAAAATAAAATCTTAAAAAAAAAATCATCCAAATTGGAAAAGAATATGAATCATTCATTTAACTTTAGATTTTCCTAGTAGCCATTTTTCTTTCTTTTTCTATTTTTACTCTCTTTCCTTCCTTCCTTCTTTATTTCTTTCAAGTAGGCTCCGCACCCAACATGGGTTTTGAACGCATGACCCCGAGATCAAGAGTTTCGTGCTCTCCTGACTGAGCCAGCCAGGTCCCCTACTAGTAGCCATTATTTTAAAAAGTAAAACAGAGGGCTGCCTGGGTAGCTCAGTTGTTTAGGCGTCTGCCTTCGGCTCAAGTCATAATCCCAGGGTCTTGGGATCAAGCCCCCCATCAGACTCCCTGCTCAGTGAGGAACCTGCTTCTCCCTCTCCCTCTTGCTCTGTGAAATAAGTAAATAAAATCTTTTAAAAATAAAAAGTAAAACAGAAATAGGTGAAAAGTAATTTTGTAATACATTTTATTTAACCCATTATTTCCATAATACCATTTATATATGTGATTACTATAAAATGGTATTAATGAGATATTTTGTCTTCTTTATTTCTGTACTAAGTCTTTGAAATTCAGTGTGTGTTCTACACATCTTAATTTGGACTAGCCACATTTCAAGTGCTCAATGGCCACAGATTGTTAATGACTACTCTAGTGAATAGCGCAGGATCTGGGCTCTGGAATAAGTCAGTCCCAGCCTCAGTTTTCCCTGTGAAATAGCATAACTCTTCCCAATCTATTTGTTGAGATTCTGCAAAAATAACTTACCATAAAACGCTAATAGCCACACAGCCACCAAGTCACATTATTAAGGGTTTTTTTATTTTTTTTTTTAAGATTTTATTTATTTATTTGACACAGAGAGAGAGAGAGAGAGATCACAAGTAGGCAGAGAGGCAGGCAGAGAGAGAGGAGGAAGCAGGCTCCCTGCTGAGCAGAGAGCCAGATGCGGGCCTTGATCCCAGGACCCTGGGATCATGACCTGAGCCGAAAGCAGAGGCTTAACCCACTGAGCCACCCAGGCGCCCTTAAGGTTTTTTTAAAAACATTCTTGCTTATTCTAGGGGTGCCTGACTGGCTCAGTGGGAAGAACTTGTGACTCTTGATCTTAGGGTCGTGAGTTCTAGCCCCACGTTGGATGTAGAGATTACTTAAATAAAACAAACAAACAAACAAAAATCTCACCTATTCTAAAAGAAAAATACTTCTTTCCACTTGTTTCACTTATTTTATTACTTGGTTTATAATTTCCTCTTTCCAAATGTTAAATACAGTCTGATTCTATTATTAATTTAACAACATCAGCCAAATACAAATATGGCTTGTTCCTGTTACTGCTTCCATTAAAATGAATGATCTAGTCACATAAATAAAATTGTATCATACCTGTCAGTGCTATTGATCATCATCAATAACAGTTTTGTGAGTGGTAGTGGTTTTGGTTCACAGCCTCTGGTTAACTGGATTCTGCCCCTGAATCTCCCCACCTTCTGAAGAGATGTTTTGAAAGAATAGGACATTGTTGGGACGCCTGGGTAACTCAGTTGGTTAAGTAGCTGCCTTCAGCTCAGGTCATGATCCCAGGGTCCTGGGATCAAGTCCCACATAGGGCTTCTTGCTCGGCAGGGAGCCTGCTTCTCCCTCTGCCTGCCACTTGCCTGCTTGTGCTCTCTCTCTCTCTCTCTCTCTCTGACAAATAAAAAAATGAAATCTTAAAAAAAAATAGAATAGGACATTGTCACTAAGCAACCAGTCTTCTTGCAGAACCGCCTCTATCAAGCCATTCAGAGAGCTGATGATATCTTGGACCTGAAGTTCTGCATGGATGGTGTTCAGACTGCTTTGAGGAATGAAGATTATGAACAGGCTGCGGCCCACATTCATCGCTACTTGTGCCTGGACAAGTCAGTCATTGAGCTCAGCCGACAGGGCAAAGAAGGTGATATCTGTCCCAAACTGTTGATTTCTACAGTTGTTACAAGATCTGTAATCTGGTTTAACCACCTATAAATTCTGGTTTAGCTACAAGCATCTGTAATCTGAACAAGGCAAACACAGCTAAGAAAAGGGGGTCTGTTAGGCAATTTCCTTGTCTGATACTCAACCCTATAAAAGTTGTAGACTACCCTAGGACAGGTGTTATTCCCATTTTATGGAAAAGGAAACTGAATCCAGATCTCCTATTCCTCTGGCCAATGGGTTTTCACTTGACCATATCACCTACTTACAAAATTAAATTCTTACCCTGGCTTTCTAGGCCTTCTGTGATTTCAACCCACCCTGTCTTTTTCACTTTGTTTCATGCTGTTCACTCATGCATCCATTCATTTTGCACATACATAGAATCCTCTATGTGCCAGAGTTTATATTACTTGCAATACCCTACAAATGTTTTTTTTCATCTTTTTATTTCTATTCCTTTGCTCATTTCATTCCCTTTGCCTGGAATGTATGTTCCTCCTATTCAGGTATCAAAACCCTGCCCATCTTTAAAAGATAGGGTATCATTTCTGGGAAGACTTTTCTAATTATTTCAACTGAAATGTGACATGTGGACACTTGCCTTATTACACTTTTTGTACACTTTGTTATAGTTATTTGTGCACAGATCTTTCTTTTCTTTTTTTTTTTTTTTTTTTTTTTAATNATTTCGAATGAATAGTGGTGCACAAAGTGGCATAGACCTGACAGAGTACCGTTCTTTACATTAATTCCCATTTTCCTCCCATTGTGCAGGCAGCATGATTGATGCCAACCTGAAATTGCTGCAGGAAGCTGAGCAGCGTCTCAAAGCCATTGTAACAGAGAAGTTTGCCATTGCTACTAAGGAAGGGGATCTGCCCCAGGTGGAGCGCTTCTTCAAGATCTTCCCACTGCTGGGTCTGCATGAGGAGGGTTTAAGCAAGTTCTCAGAATACCTTTGCAAGCAGGTATGGTGCCTGATTGCTTGGTAGGAGAGTGGTATGATTCTCTGCCTGCAGATTGGAGCACTATGTGGATCCATTTTCTGTGATACTTTCTCACTTCTGGATTTAACTCCCCTTTCCTGCTCCCACTGTAGCCTAGCAGGACTGGGTGCATACATTCATTCAACACATCTAGGCATGGCCAAGACATCTACTGATGTACATTCATTTCCGACAGACTGAGTGAAGACATAGGAAAATTAAAATGCAAGTTCTCTGACAAGTTAAGTCACCCTTTTTAAGCCGTCAGCCAGGAACTGGCTTCTTTTAAGAGCTTTCAGGTTAGTTGTTTTCAGAATTCGTAACCAGGATTGAGTCTCAAAATAAGCCACATTGAGATGAAAGAGGTGAGGTCACTTAAGGTTAAATCCTGAAAAAGAAACAGGTACAGTTAAAGTCTCATCCTCTTCCCCTTGACCTTAGATGGAAAGAAGCAAATCTCAGCAGGCATGTGTGCAGAGGGTTATTGTTTGTAACTATATGTCAGAGTATATCCTGCACCTCCCAGCCCCCAAATTCTCTATAATGGAAGTGTTCTGCATTAAGAAAAATGAGAGTGTTCCGAATATGCTGATATATTTCACTCTCTGACATATGGTTAAGTTAAACAGCTATATGCAACATTTCTGCTTCAAATGACAGGTGACAATAAAAATATGTGTTTGTATAAGTGTAGGGTATTTTTCAAAGGGTTAACTGTGGTTCTCTCTGGAGAAGAGACTTAGGAGACTGAGAGACATAGGTAAAAGGAAGAACTGCTTTTCACTGAACACTCCTTTATTCCTTTTGAATATTTGTGTGTGTCTTAACTATTCTCAAAAATTTATTAAAAATGTAAGGGGGATATGTGGGGCTGGCTGTTTTTTATCAGTACTTTGCCACATGGGACCTAGAAATGGCTTCTACTTTAAGTCCCTTAAAAATCCCTTCCGCAGTACTCAGGTTCCTTGTCCTTTTCAATGAAGCACCATTAATGATAACTTGGAGTTATTCTTTGAGGTGATTATTGGAAATGGGGACTGTCTCCTTTGGCTAATGGCAATACATATATTCAAAGAAAAGGAAAGCATTATTTATCTCTCTGAGTTAAAGAAGAATTACCACTGTGCTCAAGTTCTTTGTTTTGCCTGAGGCCCAGACAACTCAGAGCCCCCAAGGGAGGTTCCTTTGTTCTAAGCTCTCAAGCATCAAAGCAAACGTGAAAAAGTCAGTGGGAGGTCTTTTTGGAAAACTGAAACTAGCCTTTGATCTGAGAACTGTTGTGGGTTTTCCACTTTTCAGGTGGCCAGTAAAGCCGAGGAGAATCTGCTGTTGGTGCTAGGGACTGACATGAGTGATCGGAGAGCTGCAGTCATCTTTGCAGATACACTCACTCTTCTTTTTGAAGGTAAATCTCCTTTTCCGTTCAAGAGAGACTGGAGACTTTTCTACTTAACACCCACATCCTAGCTTTTCTTCTCTCACTGCTAGCCTGATGCCTTCATTTTAGTCCTGTAGCTTGCTGTGTATTGATTGATACATTGGAGAATTAACTTTTTTTTTTAAGATTTTATTTATTTATTTGACGGATAAAGATCATAAGTAGGCAGAGAGAGAGGAGGAAGCAGGCTCCCTGCAGAGCAGGGAGCCCGATGCAGGCCTCGATCCCAGGACCCTGAGATCATGACCTGAGCCAAAGGCAGAGGCTTTAACCCACTGAGCCACCCAGGCCCCTGGAGAATTAACTTTCTAATTCAGCATTGAATTAGCAAAAATTAGAGTCTCAAGTGTTTTAATCCACCCTAACCCTCAAGACCCAAATGCTAAGAGTAAATTTAACCATAAAGTAAATTGCTGGGAAGAGAGTGATACTGATTTCCAAAGATGCTCCTATTAAACTATCAACATAAAGTAAATGCCTTCTGATTTACCAAGCACTGTACATATTAAACAAACAGGGCGCCTGGGTGGCTCAGTGGGTTAAAGCCTCTGCTTTCGGCTCAGGTCATGATCTCAGGGTCCTGGGATCGAGGCCCGCATCGGGCTCCCTGCTCAGCAGGGAGCCTGCTTCCCCCTCTCTCTCTGCCTGCCTCTCTGCCTCCTTGTGATCTCTCTCCCGCTGTGAAATAAATAAATAAAATCTTTAAAAAAAATAAATAAAAAAAATAAATAAAAATAAACAAACAAATTTACTTAGCGACTTCCAGCACTGGCAAGAACCATTTGTATTCATTTTGAGAGGTGAAATAGCATTAAAGGGTTGAGTTAGACCCCAGCTCAGTCCTGGATAGAAGAAAGGAGTGTATTTTGTGGGAGGAATATTTGGAATCCAGCCATCTCATTTTCTCTACTCTAGGTATTGCCCGCATTGTGGAGACCCACCAACCAATAGTAGAGACCTATTATGGTCCAGGGAGACTTTATACCCTGATAAAATACCTGCAGGTGGAATGTGACAGACAAGTGGAGAAGGTGGTGGACAAGTTCATCAAGCAGAGGGACTACCACCAGCAGGTGAGCAGGGAAAGCTGCGAGGGGGGTTGGACACAGTAGGAGCCAGCAATACTGAATGCAATAAATTGGGGGTGCAGAATGGATGAAAACAGAGGTGGATAGAAAAATAAGTGCCAAATGCAAGCTGCCTGCATCTTGCCCATCACCAGCTTACTTTGGATTTGAGGCATTCTGATGATAGAGTACAAGACTGAGAAAGAAGTAGAAGGGGCTTCCTGAAAGAAACACAAAACAGAAGCATTACAGCATCTCTCTATCACAGAATGTGCAACAGTACCTTCTGGTGATATAAAGAGAATTCTACTTCTTAAGGTCCTGTTAAGTGTCAAGTCATTTGTCTCAGATTTCTCCTTAGTTCCTTAAGTGCTCACTGTAACACTTGCTTTTTGTGAACTTTATTTCTCCTTTCCTTTGAGCAGAGGAGGTAAGAGTAGGATTTAGAAATAGGAGTAGCCTTTTCAACTTTATTTCTAGAATTCTAGTAGGAGACTACACAGTTCATTGGAACACCATTAACAACACTTCTAAGTGTAGTAATAGAGGAGAACATTAGCATCTAAATCAAAAGTAAATTTTTGGTTCATCATCCTGATAGCCTGCTTTTGACCTGCCTGTTAAGCATACTAAACTTAAACATTCTTTATGCCAGAAGTTTGGAGGGACTAGCAAGAGGAAGATAGAAGGAGGGTGAGGAAGAACATTCTCATTTCTTTGGTGTATTGCAGTTCCGGCATGTCCAGAATAGCTTGATGAGAAACTCTACAACAGAAAAAATCGAACCAAGGTAATAATCCTCTTTTCTTTAGCCCAAGCTACCAGGAGTTTGAACTGGTAATCATGTATCATTCAGAGACTGCTCTATTACTATGTGGTCTGTGTTTTAGAAATACTTTATCTATGACTCAAGCTTTTATTTTTTCCTAATAAAAATAATGCATGTTAAAAGAAAAATGCACATTAAAAGTAAAAATGTATTCAATCAGTAAATTTTTACTGAGTACACATTATGGGTCAAACACTGGTCTTTGGTACTGGGGATGGTGGCAGCAAGCAAAGTAAGCAAACTAGACATAATTCTTTCCTTGTGGCATCTGTAGTTTATAAAGTAGATATAATAATAGCTAACATATATATAGTGTTTACTATATGGCATACATTGTTTTAAACACTTAACAAATATTCAGTCTTTTCTTCAGGGGTTTCTCAGCCTCTGTACTATTGTCATTTTGGCTAGGTAATTCTTTGGTAGGGAGGATTGTGCTGTGTATTGTAAGATGTTTAGTAGTAGCATTCTTGGCCTCCACCCACTAGATGCTGGTAGCACGATGTCACCAGAGGGTCACTGATTTAATCCAGAAACATTTTTTTTAACAGAGGAGACTAAACCCTGAAAAGGTTAAGTGACTGGCCCAAGATCATACAGTTAGAAGATTGCAGAGCCAGGACTAGAATCCAAGCAGTCATACTCTAGAGTTCATATTGTTAATCATTATGATATACTAAATGTAGGGTACAGGAGAGCATGTAATAAAGGGATATAACCTAAGCTGATAAAGTTCAAGGAAAAATCTCTGAGGAAATGACCTTAGATCTGAGACCTTAAGAGTAACTAGAAATGGAGCACCTGGGTGGCTCAGTCGTTTAAGCCTCTGCCTTCGGCTCAGGTCATGATCCCAGGGTCCTGGGATCAAGCCCCAGATCAGGCTCCTTGCTCATCGGGGAGCCTGCTTCTCCCTCTCCCTCTCTCGGTTTGTGCTCACTTGCACGTGCTCTCTCTCTCTGTCAAATGAACAAAATCTTTAAAAACAAAAGTAACTAGAAATAAGAGGTGAAGAGTGTCCCAAGTAGGGCAGAGAAAACATATCCAAAGTCGCTGTGTATTTGAAAAACTGGAAGAAGAGCGGCGTAGCTGAAATACAGAGTTGGGGAGAACCTGGTCTGAGGTAAATCCAGATGGGTCGCTAGAGTCAGACCACTCAGGCTCCTGCATCCTAAGTGCAGTGGAAATCATGTGATTACAGTATGACCACATCTGTGTTTTGAGAAGATCTTCTGGAGTTCAGTGTGGAAAATGAGCTCATTTGTATATATAATGTGAGGGAGGGGTTCAATTTCATTCTTTTTAATGTGGTATCAGTCATCATCTCTGCACAATTTGTTGAAAGGACTATTCTTATTGAATTGTCTGAGTACTTTTGTTGGAGATCAATTGACCATAAATGTGAGGATTTCTGGACTCTATAAACTAATCTATATGCCTATCCTTATGCCAGTACCACACTGTCTTCATTGCTGTAGCCTTATAGTAAGTTTTCAACTGGGAAGTATGAGTCCTTCAACTTTGTTATTTTTTTCAAGATTGTTTTGGCTCTTCATCTGAGTAGATGAATGGGCATGGGTCTAATAGTGTATCCTAAAATCCCACTACAGCTAAGTAAGAGGTTGGGGGGTTATGGTTCCTTTCATGTGAAGCATAGATAATTTTTACTCAAACCACTAACAAAAATACACCTCCCATTCTCTTATTTAGCCCTGACAATATTTTAGCGGTGCATGGTTCAGGTGAAACAAGTAAGCGGAATATGTGGTTGACAGCTGTCTCTGAGTATAATCGGGTCAGCAGAGCCAGGATGACTGTCTGGCAGAGCTGACCCTTCTGGGCCTGGTTGGGGAGAGAATTTGGGACTCTGTTTGCCCTGTAGGTCTTATATCTGGAAATCCAGTGCCCTCCTTCTTATTCCTTCTGCTCCATGTATCTCAGGGAACTGGATCCTATCCTGACTGAGGTCACCCTCATGAATGCCCGCAGTGAGCTGTACTTACGCTTCCTCAGGAAGAGGATCAGCTCTGATTTTGAGGTGGGGGACTCCATGGCCTCAGAAGAAGTAAAGCAAGGTAAAAGGCATTTCCCATATTTTCTGGAAGGGCTAGGACAGAGTTGGCACTGATCCCTTAACCATACCACACTGATCTCTTAAGCCACAGATCTCTTAACAAGGAAATAACTAGGGCTTCTTAGCCTCTGTGGTCTGTGGACAAACTGACTCCCAAAAAGAAAGATAGACTTACTGAAAATTAGAATTGGACTGGTTCTTTGAGACCATTTAGTCATTTTACAGGTGAGGAAAGCTAATGCCTAGAATGGTTAAATTATTTTCCTCTGATCTTTTCTCCACACCATGTTTCCTTGCCATCGATGATTTAGGGATTGGCATTTAATTTAAATAGGTGATACGGGGCACCAGGCTGGCTCAGTGGGTGGAGCAAGTGACTCTTGATGTTGGGATTGTGAATTTGAGCCCCACATTGGGTGTAGAGATTACTTAAAAATAAAATCTTTAAAAATAATAAATAAACATGTACATAAATAAGGTGATTTGCACACATGATGTATAGGTACATAGAGCAAAAAGATATATGAAATTCCATAAGGAACTTTTGGGAGTAATGGGAATATTCTAAAACTGGATTGTGGCCCTTCTTACAAAACTATAAAGTTACTTTAAAAAAATTGAAATGTACACATACAAGGTGTGAATTTTATGGTATATAACACTTCAGGGGCACCTGGGCAGCTCAGTTGGTTAAGCATCTGCCTTCGGCTCAAGTCATGATCCCAGAGTCCTGAGATCGAGCTATGTGTGTTTGCTCTCTTTCTCTCTCTCTCTCTCTCAAATAAATAAAAGCTTTAAAAAGAATAACATTTTAATACAGTATTGAGCCATAATATTGAGAAAAGAGTATATACCTTAAAGAGTATATGAAAAGAGTGCATGGTGTAAAGAAACCCTTTCACTCCCTCTCTCAGTCTCCCAGTTCCCCAGTCACATGTTTTGAAGGGATAAATACGTTGGGAAAAAAATGTGTGCCACAGTCCAGTTTCATTTACAGATTGATTCTGTGGATTTTTAGGAAGACCATTTAATTTCTGCTGGTTAAGTATATGCAGGATTCTCTGAACTAGAGACTTGAAACTAACACAGCATCTGTGGCATTCTCCGTGACTTGTGTCAATAATACATGGCAAGGGAATTATGTATATGACCCAGAATGGTATTGTTTTGATTTGGTGTTTTAAGAGGTATGCTCATTTGGAGTTTGATGTGCATTGCTATTAATAAAGTCTGTCACTATCCAGAGTTGTGTGTCCAGTACAGTAGCCACCAGCCCCATGGGACTGTCTAAATTTACATTTAACTGAAATTATCTAAAATTAAGAATTCAATTTCTCAGTTATATTAGCCACATTTCAAGTGCTCAATAGTGGCTACCATATTAGACAGCACAGATATAGATCATGTTAGTCTTCACAGAAAATTCTGTTGAACAACACTGGTTTAGAGAATGAGATATAGTGTACCTGATATATTTGTCTTCGCCCTGGAACCTTAAGTATTTTAAGGCTTACTAACTAATTCTAATGGGAAAAAAGTAAAAAGTCCTTTGTACAAAAACATTTACTATAGGGACGCCTGGCCTTCTCAGTAAGTATGCAACTCTTGATCCCAGGATTATGAGTTTGAGCCCCACGTTAAATATAGAGATTACTTAAAAATAACAATCTTTTAAAAATTACCATAATCTCCAATTACTGTGGTTTCTAATTACCTCTAATAAGGATAAAACATTTAGAAATAACCCAGGTGTCTTAAGATAGAGTTTAAAAAAATGTGGACTTTTCTACCTGATAAAGTATCACGCAGCCATTAAAAATAAGTAAGCTGGGCGCCTGGGTGGCTCAGTGGGTTAAAGCCGCTGCCTTCGGCTCAGGTCATGATCCCAGGGTCCTGGGATCGAGGCCCACATCGGGCTCCCTGCTCAGCAGGGAGCCTGCTTCCTCCTCTCTCCTCTCTCTCTGCCTGCCTCTCTGCCTACTTGTAATCTCTCTCTCTGTGTCAAATGAATAAATAAAATCTTTAAAAATAAATAAATAAATAAATAAATAAATAAATAAATAAAAATAAGTAAGCTAAGGAAAAAGAAGCTATGTAGAAACATTGAAAATATTTATTATATAATCTTTTTTTTATTTTTGAGTATAGTTGATATACAATGCTACATTAGTTTCAAGCATATATAAAGATTTTTTTTTAAAGATTTATTTATTTGTTTGAGAGAGAGAGAGAGTGCGTGTGCATGCAAGTGCATGAGCAGGAGGGGCAGAGGGAGAGAGAATCCTCAAGCCAACTCTGCGCTAAGCACAGAGCCTTGTCCAGGGCTTGATCTCACAACCCTGAGATCATGACCTGAGGCAAAATCAAGAGTCAGGCATTCAACCTACTGAGCTACCCAGGTGCCCCAAGACGTATATGATATAATTTTTTTAAAGCAGGATACAAAATTGTATCTGTACTGTGATTATAACCATGTAAACTATGTACAGATTGGGAACAAAGACTAGAAAGGAACCTGGGAAAATGAAAACAGTTGAACTTTTTCCCTTGGGGAAGAAACGTGAGTATCCCTTTCCTGGCTGTCCTCTAGAGCACCAGAAGAGCCTGGACAAGCTCCTTAATAACTGCCTGTTGAGCTGTACCATGCAGGAGCTCATTGGCTTCTACATCACCATGGAGGAGTACTTCATGAGGGAGACTGTCAACAAGGTAGGACAAAGGACACATTCCTTGGAAATGGGGCTTCCTGTGCAAGAAGCCAGGAAGGAAATGGCCGAGGCATATCACATTTCTTGGCCTGCTTTGAGAATATCCTTGCATGCAACTGAGCAGTACCCCTTTTTATGATTAGAGAGCATTTTTAGAGTTGTCATGCTCTCCAGAGACCCAGCTAGGATGTCTTTCCCAAGAATCACAAAAGAACACCTCATCTCCTCAGGGAGCCTATTTGTGCCTTGCCTCCCTGGAAGTATGTGGGTGAGGAACCTCAGGGAAGAAGGGCTTCTCCTGATGTCTTATGTCCTGGGTAACAGATGTCCCCAGGGCAAAGGCCCTAAATACTTAAGGTCCTAACATAGTCATTACTGGGGAAATGAGCTGTTTAGGCAAGGAGGATTCACACCGAACTGTGACCAGAGTAAGCCATGTTGGGAGAAACAAGGGCAAGCTCAAAAGGAAGCAAAACCAGAACCTATTCCAGAACCATCTAGAACAGTGGCATGCAGAACTGGAGCCCTTACTGGCTGCTTTGCCTTTTGGTTAGGCTGTGGCTCTGGACACCTACGAGAAAGGCCAGTTGACATCCAGCATGGTGGATGATGTCTTCTACATTGTTAAGAAGTGCATTGGGCGGGCTCTGTCCAGTTCCAGCATTGACTGTCTCTGTGCCATGATCAACCTTGCTACCACAGAGCTGGAGTCTGACTTCAGGTAGGGTTGACTTCCTTTCTACTTTCTAGGAAGCAAAAAGGTCCTAGTTTTGGTTGATTCCTGAGGTCTGTGTTGCTTCCCTTTTTTCCATATGATTCTAGTTCAGTGCTATATAGGACAAAAGCTCCTATCCATGGTACAACATCCTTGGGTCCAGGCAGCTGTAGAGCAGCCACATACCTTAGAGGCCAAATCTCTGCTCCCTGGAGTGAACTGGAGGGGTTACTGGCCCTCGGGCCTAGGAAAGAGAACAGACAGCTCAGGTGAAGGCAGTAGGTATAATATAGCGATCATAGTTACCATTGCTACAGACCAAGCACTACACTAATTTCCTGCTCTTGTTCAGTCCTGATAACAACCCTATGATGTAGGAATCATTTGCTCTCTTACAGATGAGGAAACTAGGGTTTGGCGAGAGCATACACCTCATAAATGATGGAATATGGAATAGAGCCCAGAACTGACTCCCAAAACCTGTTCTCTCACCACTTAATTGGTACTGCCTTTCACTAAGCTGTATGCCTCCTCTTGAGTTTGATGGAGCTCAGTGGCGGTAACTGAAATCCTCATAGGGAGTAAAGAACTGGCCAATCTCCTCTATATGTTCTTGTCATATCTGTGCCCTTGAAGGGGTGTTGGTCTCTCTCATACCCTGGATGCTCAAGTTCTCCTACAATGGTCTCAAGGATTCGTTATTCCCCCAAAAGAGCAGCTCATGATACTGGGTTAGGGTTGTGCGCCCTCTCTGGACCTGCTGTCCTGGAAGCCACATTGAGTGCTGTCAATCTCCATATGCCATTCTGCTCCCCTCCCAGGGATGTTCTGTGTAACAAGCTGCGCATGGGCTTCCCAGCCACCACCTTACAGGACATCCAGCGCGGGGTGACAAGTGCAGTGAACATCATGCACAGCAGCCTGCAGCAAGGCAAATTTGACACTAAAGGCATTGAAAGCACTGACGAGGCCAAGCTGTCCTTCCTGGTAAGTAGCCCCATAGATTGGGAGCTCGTCCGTTTATTTCAAGAGGTTAAATTATGACCTCTAAGCCACAGTATAATTACTTTTCAACTAGAGACTTTTCATCCAGTCTCTCTATAGAAGGAAAAGTCCATTAAGGAAAGCTCCTCCTAGAAGGTTCTGAAACCACTTCTTATTCAGGGACCTATTTCTGAGCAGTCCAATCCAGTACATCACTGCTCCCTACCTGGAAGACCTGGAAGGCTGGGCACCTCAGCTCTCCCAAGCATTCATTCCCAAGAGTACTATGAAGCTGTTCAGGGGGCTCCACTGAGTATTGAGCCTGGCTTGCATCTGCCACAGAACTGACTGCAGAATCTTTGCAAAGCCTCAGGACCACTTCTCTGAGGGCAGTCCCACAACATGGAGGGGTACTGATCAGTTAGGCCTAGCAGGGCGGTTTTCCTAGCACACTTCTTAAGCTTTCAACTTCCTCAGAAAGATGACCTTTTTAAAGCCCTTAGCCAGAATGACAGACAAGATGAGGCAGTGTTTCACCAGTTGTATGACCGCTGGGAATGGAAAAGCACGGAAGGATGAAAGGATTTATACAAGGTTAACAGCCAGTTTGTGATGAGTCAAAAGAATATAGATGAGTCCTGAGCCTGTGATCAGCCCTTTCTGGCATGTGTTGTATTGGCATGAGTGGTAACAGTGCTGTCAGAGGGCATTCTGCTCCACCCCCACAGTGGCCAGGCTCTTGAGTCTTCTTGGCTTCTGGGGTTCACAGCCTGAAGGAAACATCCAATCGTAGAACTCTCCATCTATAGCCTACAAATAGGCGTCACTGAACACCCTGGTGTTAGATGCTAAATCTGTACCTTTTTCTATTCCCCTGGAAGCAGGGTCCTTGGCTTTTATCAGCTTCTTAAAGGTGTCTTTGACTCCCAAAAGAGTTACAAGCTGTTGTTTTCGGAGACAGAAGCATAAACCTAGTAATATCCACCCACCTGTGCAAGTTAACCCACAGTAACTCGTCCTCAGGCAGATTCAGTATGGGGGCTCTTTAGACAGCCCCACCCTCTTCCTGTCACTGAAAATATTTTCCCTGAGCATGGGTTCTAGTGATCTGGGATGTCATGGTTGTTTCCAAGAAAGAGGATCAGCTTCAAGAAGCTTCTGAAATCCAATACCTTTGGGGAATTTTGCCAAAATGTCTGGCAGCCAGTTTCCTATGATCACGAACTGACTTAAATTTTTCATTCTGTTATTTCTGTTCATTTCTGTTATTTCATTTTCTACAGAGCTTTAATTCTTTCATTTCTCTGCTCAGAAATGACCTCCTAGCTACTGACCACCTCAGAGTTCTCCCTCTTTGCTCAGTGGTTTGTTGACAGCTTCCAGAGTCTCACCCGTCCTGCCACTCTAGTGCTGTTCTCCTCCCCTTGGCCCCTCAAGTCCCCATTACACTGGCTGCCAAACAGCTTCATTGTTTGAGAGCCCAGAAGATAAGGCCAGCAAGAAAGGTGATGCTAAATGCTTGGTGACAGGTTTCTCGTTTTCCCAACACCATCTACTTAAAATGTCATCATTCCCACTGTGGCACCTATTTCTTATGTCATCTTGATTCATTTGGCTGTCAAGATGAATTCCCCCAACGGTGCTGACGTATCAGTCGCCATGAGCTGAGGATAAGCCCAGTGAATCCATGCTTACAAGGACTGTCAGTAAAAGGAAACTTTGAAATCAATACCTTTTGAACTCAAACCCATTTTCCCCTTATGATAGATTTTTCTTATGCCCTTAAATGCCTTGGAAACATTTAAGTTGTGCCGTCATCCTTGAGCTGTCATGACAGTGCACTTACTTCTCTGCAAGCTTGTAATGCTAGCAGCCTTGTGTGTGGCATGCTAATGAAAGGCTTTAAGTCTTACCCATCCCCCATGAACGTGGCCTTGGCACTGTCAGCAGCGTGATCTTTCAGTATTGGCTGCAGGACAGTGATGAGGGAAGCACTCTTAGGGACACAAGGGGATCATCCTAATCTCAATCCCTGGGGTTCTAGGACTCTTCTTTTACCCCCAAATCCTGAAGCTTCTCTCTCACCTCTTGAAAATTGTCTCCTCCCTGCCTCACCCCTGCCTTCATGGTCATGCTCCCAACACACCAGTTCAGAGACAGTATGATCCTCTCAAACTCTCTAATTCCACCCCGGCACAGCCTCTACATTAGTATTCGCAAACCACACCTATGCTTATGAAGCATTCACCTGGTAGGTAGTAATCATTGGTGCCACCCCATTGTCTACAGGAGAGCATGGCTCCCAAGTTCTAGTCTGACTTCACTCACCTCTGCAGCTTTTCCTCTTGCCATTTCCTGCATATATCTGTGCACTGACTCTGCTGATCGCCAAATACCTTTTGGGGTTTCCTGCCACTCTGCAACTGTTTATGCTATCCCTTCTGCAGAACATATTCATTTATTCATTCAACAAATACTTACTGAGACACTTCTACGTATCAGGCATTGTTCTAGGCTCTGGAACTGCACTGCCTGATGTAGTAGCCAGTAGGCAGAGGTGGCTATTTAAATTTAAACCAAAAATCCAGTTCCTGGGCGCCTGGGTGGCTCAGTGGGTTAAAGCCTCTGCTTTCGGCTCAGGTCATGATCTCAGCGTCCTGGGATCGAGGCCCTCATCGGGCTCTCTGCTCAGCAGGGAGCCTGCTTCCTCCTCTCCCTGTCTCTCTGCCTACTTGTGATCTCTCTCTCTGTGTCAAATAAATAAATAAAATAAAATCTTTAAAAAAAAAAAAATCCAGTTCCTGAGTTCTACTAGCCACATTACAAGTGTTCGTTAGCCTCAGTGACAGATGGCTAGGGACTACCATACTAGACAATTAAGATTTAGACTATTTCTATCATCAAGAAAGTTCTGTTAGGCAGTGTTCTACTAGAGATATAGCTCTAAAGAAAACAGAATAGATCCCTGCCTTCATGGAGCTCTCATTCTGGTGGGAAAGGCAAACAAGAAGCAAACAAAATAATACTGGGTAATCCTAAATACCATTAAGAAAACATCAAAGGGGACAGACAGTGCACTAGAGAAAGGCCAGTACAGGTGGAGAAATGTGCTCACCCTCCTCTGTCAGAATTACTCCAGCCTTTTGGAGCTGAATTAAGTTCATCCCAGTTACTAACTTTGCCATGGAGCTTTCCTTGAGTGCCTTAGACCAAAATGTTTCTTTCTTCTAAATGGCCATAGCGGTTTGTGCCTTAACCATCACTTTTGTTACATGCTGCTTTTTATGATTGGTATTTCTGCACCGAGCTTATAAGGCAATACAGTTATGAAAGAAGGAGCTCTTGGCCGAGAGTAGGGAGACTTGATTTCTATTCCTGGCTCTAGCCCTGTGGCCTGTCCTCTCACCCTGCTTCATTCTGCATTGTGTTAATCATTACCTGATATTTCTTATCTGACTTGCCTTCTGGAATATGAACTCTATGAGAGGGTAGATTTCAGGAAGCATTTTTTTTTTAAGATACTATCTATTTGTCAGAGAGAGCATGAGCGGGGGGAGGGGCATAAGGAGAAGGAGATTCCCCACTTAGCAAGGAGCCAACATGGGGCTCGATCCCAGGACCCTGGGATCATGACCTGAGCCAAAGGCAGACGCTTAACCGACTCTGCCACCCAGGTGCCCCAGAAGTCATTTCTTAAATGTCAGCCTTTGCCTCAATGACCTGTGTGCCTAAACATGATACAAAAAGACCTGAAACCTAGAGTCAGATGGCTTTGCTGCCTACCTGTCAGGCACAGGAGAAAGGGCAAGCCTGGTTCACATTCTGCCCAACCTAAGACCTGAGCACCCTTAAGCACAGATGACATTACTGTGTTCCTTAGCCCTCCTCTGAGCCTGAGCTGTATAGCTGTCAGCCAGTCTGGCACTGGAGTGGTTCAGACACTGGTGAGCAGGAAGTCACATTCTTCTGTCTTCATCTCCCAGGTGACCCTGAACAACGTGGAAGTGTGCAGTGAGAACATCTCTACCCTGAAGAAGACGCTGGAGGTATGGAGAAAATTGCCTATCAGCTGCAGTCTCTCTGGGCCTGCCTGTAGAGGGAGCCCTGTGCGCTGGTTGTAGTGGGGACTGCATTCCCTGGCATTGAGCTAGTCTTCCTTCAGAGCACTTGTGGGGATTCACTTGACATCAGCCCACAAGTTGGAAGATCAGAATTCAAATTAGAACTTCCAGGACATACTTAGCCTGTGACCTCAGGCAAGTCCCTTAACTCCCTGAGCCTCAGCATTCTCATCTACAAAACACCTCTCCTTTCTGCCCTCATTTGGATTTATTGGGGGACCTAATTAACAAGGGGTTGAAAGCACTTTAAAAAATGATAAAGTCCTCTAAAAATGTAAGGAAATTAAGATGAAATAGGGTTTACCAAACTCTGTACAAAGCTGTTGCTGTTACCATTTTTTTAAAGGAAGTCTGCATAGTGTGGTGGAAATTGCTTGGGTTTAGAAGTCAGATCCCCCTGAGTTCATAGCTCCGCTTGACCACTGACCAGTTGTGTGGCATGAGGTGAGTTCTCTAACCTCGTGGAGCCTCAGTGTCCTCATCTATTAATAGGGAGAATGATCTCTGCCTTACAGAGTTATGAAAATTGAATGTGGTAATATACCCGGTTTGTGAGAGGCATGCAGGGGTGGTTAATAATTGTACTAATAGTTACACGTAACAGCACGAAGCAGTCATTTTGCTAAGTATTAGAAAAAGAAGGGCCCAACCCTCCCCCACTCCGAAAGTCTGCCTCTAGGAGAGGAGGGGAACCAGGGTCCTGCCACCCCAGCGGACACTGAGTCCAAGGAGAAAATGTTACTGCAGAGATACAGGGTTCAGTGCACAGGCTGATGATGAGTGTCGGCTTTAGGGCTGGGCAGACGGGACCAGGAGCCAGCACAGGGGGAGGGGGGTGGGCACGAGGTCCTTGTAACTGATGCAATTCCTGAAGGAGGCCCAGAGAGAACAACCAGGTAGGAGATTCAGATAGAAATTTACCCCAAAAAGGCATTAAAATAGAATAAGAGTGAACCAAAAGCATAGTGTTTGTCACACAGTACATGTTCGCCAAGGTAGCGGTCATCGTTCTTGAGTTACGGCACCTTTTAGATTGTATTCCTGACTTTGTCCTTAACATTAGAATACTGAATTTGGAAGGAGTATTTTGGGAAATGTTAGAAATTTAGAACTGAGCCAGTAGAATTAGCCAAATGAAAGAAAAGTGTAGCAAAGAGCTGAAGAAACTGTTCCCATAAATCCCACCCACCTTAGGTTTGCATTTCACATGTATTCTTTCTGAACCGCACCAGCAGCCCTTTAAGATAGGTCAGGTGGCATGATGAGGTTAAAATGCCAGGAGGCAGCGCGTATTGGCGCTGCTGTGGAACTGAGGGCTCCCGCCTGCTGCATCAGTCCCCTGCAGCTCTTCCGCACTGCTGCTCCTACGGTAGCCAAAACCACACAGACTTCTGAGGAGCTCCTGGCAAACCAAAACATGGTGAGTTTCAAGCAGCTCCACTTGTGATGTTCTCCATACCTAGGCTATAGTGTGGGGCTTAGGAACAGGCACTCTGGAGCCAGAAACCCAGCTTGAATCCCAGCTCTACAACTTAACTGCTGGTTGGCGTTAGGCAAATTATTAACTTCTCTGTGCCTCAGTTTCCTCATCTATACACAGAAATAGAAACACCACCTACTTCATAAGATAGGTACCTTAATTAATAAAAGTTAAACGCTTTAAACAGGGCCTGGCATACAATAAGCACGTAAAACTTAGCAGTGATCATGATGATCTCCCTTGGGCAGCAAGACCATATTATTTTATTTTGTATAAAGATTTATTTATTGGAGTGCCTTGGTGTCAAGAGTCAGATGCTCCACTGACTTAGCCACCCAGTTGCCCCAGGACCAAATCATTTAAAAAGCAGAAACTATTAACAATAAAGACTAGCATCTCCTTAGTGTCCACTACTTGGCCAGGAGCTGCACTAGGCACTTTGTGCATCATCTCCTCCAACTCTCCCAACTACCATGGGGACAGGAATTTGTGTTCCCATTTTATAAACAGGGTAATTGAAGCTCAGAAACTTTAAATCACTTAACCAAGGTCACTCAACCAATATGTAGCTAAGCCAGAATTTAAAGTTAGGAATGTCTGACTCTTTTAAAGGTATGAAAAAACTTCCGGTTTTTATGTTTCTTATTCACACCCCCTGATACCAATACATCTTACAAAGGGAGAAATGGGAGCCAAGTGGCTAGCCACTGGGATAGAATCCAAGTTTTCTGAAATCTGTCAAGGACTCTTGCCTAGGATGGACTTCAGCTGTTCCCAGAGAAAGCTGGAGTTGGAGAAATGGCTGCTTGCACGTGGGCATCCTCTCTACCCTCCCCGCACCCGCGTAGGCCAGCCGTGCTTCGAAGCCTGATAACTGGATACTCTCCCCTAGAGTGACTGCACCAAGTTGTTCAGCCAGGGCATTGGAGGAGAGCAGGCCCAGGCCAAGTTTGACAGCTGCCTTTCTGACTTGGCTGCCGTGTCCAACAAATTCCGAGACCTCTTGCAGGTAAGCCCCAGGATCAGCTGCTGACTGAATCCTGTGCCTGTGTGTTGTCTGAGAATGTTGTTACTGGTTTATTATGGGATCAGTATATATAAGAAAACAAGGAGGAGTGAGGGAATAGCATGCAAGACACTGAACTCATGTGAGTCCCTTGAAGATTAAAGGTTTTCAGTAGTTATCATGCTGACAAGCCAGCATTTTGGTCCTTTTGAGTCTCCACTTGGCCCCCAGTGCCAAGAGGCCAGAAAGGTGCTCAGAGGAAATGGAACCACATGGTTACTGAGACCTGCAGCTTGGCCTTAGGCAAAGGTGCTGCCTCCTATCAGGCACTCAGAAATCTCTTGAGTTTGCCAGGCCAACCCCAGAGCCTGGACCTGAATTGGCACAGATCTGGAAAGGAACAGGTTGTTTCTGACCTCTTCCATTAGCATTTTCTGGTAGACTTTGGACAGGCCCACAGGAAAACCAGAGAACTGGAAGAATGCCCTGGCAGTCACAGGATGGATGGAGCAGAAGAAAGGAAGGGCAAGGTACACACGTCTTCTGTGTCTGATGTGTCTCTGCCTTGTCCTTCCGCAGGAAGGGCTGACGGAGCTAAACAGCACAGCCATCAAGCCGCAGGTGCAGCCTTGGATCAACACCTTCTTATCTGTCTCCCACAACATCGAGGAGGTCAGCCTGATCATAGGCAGCCATCAGGCCCAGGATTACTCCTCATTCTCCTAGCTCCCCAGCTGGAGGGCCGTAGAGCTGTCTGAACAGACCAGCCTTTTCCTGCTTCTTTGGCCCACTTTCCTCACCCTGAAGACTAGGTTCTTCCCAGGAAACAGGTTGTTCCTGCAGACAGAAGGGCTCTGAAAGACAGCTGTAGGGGGTTTGCCATGACCTAACACATCCTCTTTTTTTGAGGCTTTTGGTCCCACCTATCAGACTTACGAGGGCTTTTTTCTAGCCTAATGATATCATTCCTACAGAACACAAGATGCAAAAGGAAATAAAATGCCAGGAGCTTTACCATATTGTGTGGACCACAGGGCCATTTCCTGATCGGAAGTGCAATATAAAAGCAGCAGTAGCGTATGCCAGTTTGGATGTCCAAGCTGCTTTTAAGCTTGATGAGTCAGAAGCTAGAGAGGAAAGACCTCTTTCTCTCTTTTCTTAGAGGGGTGAAGGGGGGGGGTAGGGTGAATGGTGCTTTCTGGAAAAAGCCCCAGTGACCCAGCTTGTTTCCTGACAATAGGAAGAATTCAACGACTATGAGGCCAATGACCCTTGGGTACAACAGTTCATCCTTAACCTGGAGCAACAAATGGCAGAGTTCAAGGTAAGCAGGGGCTGAGAGATTTTGGAATTACCCACTTCTCCCCAAATCAGCAGCCTTTGGCTTCTCATCACACCCTACTGAGAACCCCGAAAACTCTTCTAGGCCCCAGCCTGTAGACATACCCCCCAATGGCCTCCTGTAACTGTGCCTACCCCCAAAGACTCCTGTTGGAGGCAGAGGGGCTTAGGTAGGGCTCTCGCTCATGTCTAACCTCTTTGTGCAGGCCAGCCTGTCCCCAGTCATCTATGACAGCCTGACCGGCCTCATGACCAGCCTTGTTGCAGTTGAGTTGGAGAGAGTGGTGCTGAAATCCACCTTTAACAGGGTAAGGTCCAGGGAGTACAGGTCCCCAGCTCTGAGGAAGACAAGTCCTGCCATCCTAGGCCTTGCATCCCCTCTGTCTGCTGCCTGCAGGCCCTGCATATCCAGCTGCACTCCCACCCTGGCATCTGAGGCCTTGGAGCTGACTGAGGCACCACAGGAGGGCCAGGCTTTGAACGCTGACTGAGCTTATGCTCCCTTGCAGCTGGGCGGTCTGCAGTTTGATAAGGAACTGAGGTCACTCATCGCCTACCTTACCACAGTGACCACCTGGACCATCCGAGACAAGTTTGCCCGGCTCTCCCAGATGGCCACAATCCTCAATCTGGAGCGGGTATGTGTGGCTCCCTTGACCTGGCGAGGGAAAGGTAACTGGAAAGAGAAGCAGAAACATTTGGATCCCTGCCTCTCCCTCAAAACCAAGTGTCCACCAGCAGCCCAGCCCTAGAGAGCACCTTCTTCCTGGGCACCACCCCTGCTCTGCCTCTGGTGGAGCCCAAGGCCTTCTCTCAGGATAGCCTCTCGTTGCTGATTTGTCACTGTTCTTCCCCACAGGTCACGGAGATCCTAGATTACTGGGGCGCCAACTCTGGCCCACTGACGTGGCGCCTTACCCCTGCCGAAGTACGCCAAGTGCTGGCTCTGCGCATGGACTTCCGCAGCGAGGACATCAAGAGGCTGCGCCTGTAGCCGCAGCCCACCTGGGCCCGTCCTTCTTCAGGCCCTATTCCCTAAGGGGCCACAGCCAAGTAGCTGAGCCAGGCTGTCTGGCTTGGGGAGCTCTGACGGCACAGACTGTTGCACGTGGACAACTCACTCTGCTGTCTGCAATCAGACCTGTCTGGGGGATGCTTGGCAGGCAGTCTCCCCCCACCAAGAGAGGGGAGTCCCCCTGGGCTCCTAATTACGTGGGAAAGCCAAGGCAGGCCAGCTTTCTGCATGGGCGGTCATCCTGTCCTCCTTAGACACTACAGCAAATAGGCTGCCTCCCACAGCCAGCCCTCAAGGACTTGGGTATACCTGGGGACCTGGGGAGTTAGGGTTCCTCTGAGGAGACGCTGTGATGTTTATGATCACCCTGAATAAAGACACTCCTTGGAGAATGCCAGCATGCTGTTTCTAGGGAGAGCTGGATGCTATAGGGCAAGATAGGTCCACCAGTTGCACAGAAGGGTGAAGGCAAAAGCCTAAAGCCTCAGCCTCCTCCCGAACCCCAGGGGACTCACAGCCACTGTCAGGACCCACATGCAAGCACACACCTCAACCTCTAATCCTGGATCCTCATGCCCCTCCTGGGCCCTTAGCACCAAAAACCGGATCATCTCAGGGGGAGTTTCCCAC
Organism: Ailurus styani; assembly: GCA_002007465.1. Lineage (NCBI taxonomy): Eukaryota > Metazoa > Chordata > Mammalia > Carnivora > Ailuridae > Ailurus > Ailurus styani. The sequence goes on along the minus strand of LNAC01000044.1, from coordinate 206,017 downwards.
AGTGCCAAGGCAAGTGGGAATTACTCCTGGCAGGAACAAAAAAGAGCTTTATGAGAACAACCTGGAAGGGCAGAGCAAATTTATTCCAAGAAGATTGTAATCCTGAGAACCGATCGCCCATAGGCACTGGGTCATGTGACGTCGTTTGTAGTGTTAATGGTTAAGGCCTCTGTTAGCAGTGACTTGCTGTAAGACTGAATTGGTTCATGACCACAGACCCATACCCCTGTTCCCCCTCCCCCATCAAGTCAGCCTGGGAATGAGTGTTGAACAGGAAGTCTCTTCTCAGGCAAAAGCCTGACCGCTAAGGAAGGCCACAGGAAATGCCTCAAAGAGCCTCTTCTAAGGGTTGACCTTACCGAGGGACCCCAGCCATCTGCTAATGCTGGTCATCCTTTTTCCAGGCCCTCATGAAGATGGGGAGGCCAAGGCCCAAGGTGGGCCTTAGATTTGTAAAGGCCACATGGGACACTGAGCTTAGGACTTCTCTATATCCAGATGGAGAAGAGACCAAGCATAGGCCACGGTCAACCAGAAGGTCACAGACCTATTCCCAGGCACCATCCATTCCCAAGCTCCAAAAGGGCTAGGCCCAAGCTCACGTTGGCTGGCTTCCTTTGGAGCAGGTTCGTAAAGGGGTGGGTAGAGAGTAGAAGGCTGACACTCCCATGGAGGAAGGAAAGGCGGGGCCACTGTAGCTCCAGGTTTTCTCCTCTTACAGAGGGACAAGCCTTCTGGGAAGGAGCATCAGGTTGAGGTCTCACCCCCCAGCAGCTGCAGGCTCAGGCCCTGAGTGTCCACTTCTACCAGGTGGACGCTGTAGTTCCCGAGGCCCTGGGAGCAAAGGACAGGAGGTGTTTAGAGGATGGGAGGCTCTGAGCAGATCTCAGGCCACAAACCTCATGCTGTTAGGTGGTCAGGGGGACTTGCAGCTGTAGCCCCTGGTTTGTGGTGGGCCACAGTGAGGGCTCCTGTCCCCCACCAATTACCACACCCCCAACACCATTGGGTACCTCAGTCTTGGCCAGGACAGCCTCTAGAGCCTCCTTTTGCCGTGGCTCCTTGGTCAACAGATAGAGAAAACCCCCGCCACCTGCCCCTGCCAGGCTCTGGCCATGCACGTGGGGGGCCAGGACATCCATCATACGCCGCACAGCCAGGGGCTCACAGCCTGGAGCCATGAGCTTCTTTTGCTCCCAGTATGAGGTCAGGCACTGGCCCAGCAGAGGCAGGTTCCCTGGAGAGGGGGCAGAGAGGAGTGGCCTGCCTGAGCCAAGATATTCCTTCAACACCCATTTATAGACGAAATGAGGTGCCAAGAGGCACTGCTTAATCAGTGTCATGGTTAAAAACCTAGGTCCAGTGCTGGCTAGAAACAGGAGTGATGAAACCCACCACACAGGTTGGTTTGAGGACTAAAGTGCATAGAGCAGCTAGCATGGGGCCCAATACAGTATTCAGTCAACTATGGCCACACACATGGAACCCTGATCCACTGAACCTGGTATATTCAGCCATGGGGCTGAGCTGCCCCAGTCTGCTGCCTGGTCAGTGGGGCTGGAGACCTTCTTTGTGATGCAAGTCTTATCCTAAGATAGGGCTCCCACCTAAGTGTGAGACCCTGCAGAGGAAACAGTAGGCTTCTGTCTCCAGGGGCCTCATATATGGGGCCTGAGCCAGGCCTGCAAAGGCTCCTGGCCTCAGACCCATAAGCGACAAGCTACTCACTCCTAGCGCCCTGAGACCCAACAAGAAGGACCTCACCTTGGCGGAAGGCTTCAGCACATTCCTCGGTGTGCTGCACCAGGCTGTGGGCATTCTGCACAACGGCAGGCAGCCGGGCATACCAGCTCCTCAGCACATCCTGCAGATGGGGCAGGAGGGAGGCAGTAAGGATGTGGGCCCAGCTGAGCTGTCTGCCTCCCTCCTTCCTGGGGCCAGGGCTCACCTGCAGTAGATTCCGTGCCAGCCGGGTCTTGCCAGTGTACACCAGCAGCAGGTGGTCATTGAGCTTCTGGACAAAGCCCTCAGGCACAGTGATCTCTTCCACCTCCACCTTCAGTGGCAGCTGAGCCCGAGAGCGCCCCACTTTGATGCCAGGTATTAGGCCACCCACTTGGTCCTGCCAGCCACCTCCTGCAAGCCCAGTGTCCCAACACTTTTGGAGCCTATCTGGCTCAACTTCTGTGTCCCAGCCCCAGCTCCCCGCCCTGCACCCCTGGCAGGGACCAGTGTGGGAAGACAGCTTCCCCCAATTCAGGCTGGGCCAGGTGAGCTGTGCAGCTTCTGCCCCCAAACCTGGGAAAAGGACAAGCCCAGCAAAGGGAAAGGGTTTCACTCTGGAGCCAAGCTTGGAACTCACAAGGAATGAGTTCTGTTGCAGACCTAACTGTAAACGGAATTGGGATAAAGCACATCAAAGGGTAAACCCTAACGGTAAACTTCTCCCCGCCAGAAGAGATGACATAGGACCTTCCCTGCAGCCTAATAGGCCCCTGCACCCTGTCTTTTCTAATAAAGGGTATTGATGTTAGAAATCAGCTTTTCAGCATCTCTCATTGAACTTGAAAGAATTTGTTACATCTTGCTTTAGCAATGAACAGTATGGATCTCCTTCTCTTACAGCTACATAAAAGTGACACTATTTGAGATAATTCTGAGACAGGCCTTTTGTATCTTCGGAAGGGTCTGCAAGGATTTAAAGTACAAAATGCCAACGGCAGGAAGCATCTGGAACTTTACAGCCAAAACATGGCAGTTGGTGTTGGGCCCCAAATGTCAAGAACTCTTTACCGGCACCCCTGTCCTTCAGAGCACTCAGCTCAGCTTGTAATTACACGTTCATTTGAGTGGTTATTGATTAAGGTCTGTCTCCAGTAGGCCATAGGATTTCTGAGGGCAAGGACCCTGTTTTTGCTCATTTGCTCGTTTTATCCCCAAGGCCCAACACAGAGTGAATACTCAATAAATTGTTGTTAGTTGGCCAAATGAAGGATTTGAATGGTACACCCCAGAAGGAAAGTGAAAAGCCCCTTCCCCCGCTGCTAATGACTACCCATTCTGGGGTGTGAGAGGAGGAGGCTGGGCTACAAAGTGGCCAGAGGAGATGTCATAGGCAGGCATCCATCTTCCTTCCCAGTGTCCTGCAAGTGAGGCCCTGCGTCCCAAGGTGACCAGAGTGCCATAGGATCTGGACTCAGACAAAACTTCAGCTGCTCTCCCTTGTGCATGGATTCCAAGGGGCCACGGTGGTGTGGAGGAGGAAGGTGCCAGTAACATTCCATTATGATCACAGCCATGTACTGGGCCCTCTGCACACACCCCCATGTGGTAGTGGGGGGCACAAATGACCATAGCCCAGGGGAGGGGCAAGCGGCCAGAAGGCAAGCTTAAAGCTCTGTCCCCTAAAGTTCAAACCCACCTTTGCCCAACCCACCCTGAGGGACAGCCCTCGGTGGGGACAGAATCGTGGGGAATAGTACCGGGTATAAGGGGTACCTAATAAGACACATGAAAGCTGCGGCACAGAATCTGGCACTTAATAGGTGCTCCTAAAGCATCAGGCCCGTGGAGGTTGAAACATTTCAAGTTGAAAACCAAGAAGAAAGGGTCAGAATGGTAAGAAGGGCACTGTAGCCACTTTAAGGAGTAGTACAGTTACATGGCTGTCTGCAAGTCCAGGGAGCCCCTGGAGGATGGTGGGGAAATGCCCATGACCTCCCTCCAGCCCCACAGCAGAGCCATACCTGTGGTGAGCACCTGTTCCAGGTGCAGCACTGCATGGACCAGGGCCTCCGTGCCCACCACCCGGCCTGCGGCCCTCTGCAAGGCAGCCAGGGCTGCGCCTGCCAGGATGCTGCTCGTGCCTGCAGGGTGCAGAGGAAGGCACCAGGCGTGAAACAGCTCTGCCCAGCCCAGTCCTGCCCCACCCACTCCCTCTACTGGACAGAGGTCGGGGAGGGGATCAGGGGTGAGGCCGGGGGTTGGGGATGCAGTTGGTGGGCATTAGGGAGACAGGACCCGCTCACCAAGACCAGAGCCATGGGGCAGCTCAGACCAGGTGTGCAGCTCGAAGCCACCCCCGAAGGTGTGCAGCAGCTGCTCTCTCAGCGAAAGCTTGGAGCTGACACGCACGATCCCCGCACAGATGAAGGTTGCCTTCAGCAGAGCCCCTGAGAAGGGACCACCAAGGAATTTGGTCTCCAAGGGCAGAAGCAGATACCCCAAGCCTCCTCCGCTACTGCCCAGCCTAGCATGGGGCTCACTGGGGGACAAAAGGCCAACAGTATTGTAGGCCCCATCTCTAAGCTGTAAAAGGGCCTCTGATGACTTTGGGGGTCCTCCACCAAACCGGCTCACCATCAGGCCAGGCCTGTGTGGCCTGCAGGGTCTCTAAGGTTCTGCCCCCATCCCTCAGCTGGCCATGAGTGCCATCCCCACCTGTAGATGTCACAAGTGCCCTGACCTGGGGCATGGGGCTGGCAGTAATCCTGCAGGTCATCCAGGCTCAAGCATACCATCTTCATGGCCATCTTGTCCTGCCGAGGCCCCACCGCCAGCCACAGCTCAGGCTCCGGGATGCGGCGTGCCCTGGCCCCAATGGGCCGGCGGCCATCCACTTGCACAGCCAGACCCAGCACTGCCCCACCGAGCTCATAGGCAAGAGGTGGTGTGTCGCTCCAGCCTCCTTTGGCAATTAGACAAGACCAAGAGGGTCACAAGGGCTGCAAGCCCAGCTCTGGGGTGGCTACCCTCGCCCCGACCCCAAGGGGCTCACCAGAGAAATCCACACGAGCCGGGCACTCAGCCACCACCCACTGCCCAGGTGCTGGCCGCTCTGCTGGCTCCGTGGACACAAAGCGCCGGGCTGACATCACAGCCTGGCGGAGGAGAATCTGCCCGGCTCCCTCGTAGTGGCGGGCAGCTCGCACCAGCAAGGCCGGCCTGCCAAGAGGGCAGGGAGGCAGGCAGGCATGCAGCCCCGAGCCGGGGGTGGACTGCCTGGGCTTGGGGACCTGACTGCCCTGGGTAACCCTGGGTAGGAGGATGCCCCACCTCCCTGTGGGTCTCCACCTCCAAGGACGGCCAGGGACCTCTGCAAAGGTCTTGACGTCATTAGCACCCACCTGCTCAGCCACTTGTCCCGCTCCTGGGCCAGCGCCTGCACACCGCGTGCCAGGTCTCCACACTCCAGGTACGAGAAGGGCCGCATCCACCCAGGGTTGGCAGCTGGCCCGCTCCGTAAGCCTCCTCGGCCCTCTGCCATGCAGCCCAGGACATCGGCCACACAGGCCAGAGCCCGGGCGGCCACACCAGGGTCTCCCGCACCAGCTGCAACTGAGGAGACAGGGAGTCAGTGTGGTGGGGGAGGGGGCCCCCCAGAAGACTACTCGGCCACCCCCAAACACTCCAGGTCCCTCACACCTCTTCACTTTTGCCCAAGATGTGTCCTTGCCCATGAATGTTCCCCGCTTCGCTGCCGGGGAAAGTTCTTCTCATCGGCCCCATCCCAGATGTGCCTCTTCACCCCTTACCCAGGATGTACCCAGCGGTTAGGAGCGCAGGCTCCAGGGTCGGACCGCCTGGGTTTACTCTCAGCCCCGCCCCAACCGGCTTAAACGGGGATAATGAGGTCTGCCCAAGAGGCCAAGGCTGAGTCCCTAGCCGGTGTGCCTGCGCCTCCAGACGGAGCCGAGCACATCCCAACCCACTGCAAAACACGCAGGGGTTGCTGATGAGCCCCAGGCCTCAGCCTCTCACCAAACTCCCCACTGACAGGGATGAAACTGCCCACGCAGTTACGAGTACACTCCACTGCGTCTCTCCCCGGCTTGGAAGTCTCCTGGCCCCCCAGTGCCCACAGACCGACGACCCAGAGGGCAGGTAGGGCAGGTGGCGGTGGCACGGGCCTTGTAGCACACTCACTCCGGTCCAGCGTGCCCAGCAGGGGCCCAGGACAGCCCTCTCGGACAGCGGCCCGGATCAGCGGGCGCAGGCTGAGGTCCTGCCGGGCCTCCAGCACACGCCTCGCCTTACGCAGGGCCTGGCGGAAGAACAGGTCCCGGCGGGAGGCCAGTGTGGCAGCCCGGTCCAGGCACGGCTGCAGCTGCTCCCAGGACAGACGCCAACACACCCGCCAGGCCCGCAGGGCCTTGCCCCCATCCTCCTGGGGGTCCAGTAGCCACAGCAAGTCCCGGGGCCCCAAGGCCCTCGAGGGGTGGAGCACGGGAAAGAGGCGGGCGCTGAGAAGGCAACGCTCTGCAGGGGGCGTGTCTGGATCCCACAGGTCCCAGTCCCTGAAGTGGAGAAAAGGCACATTAGCAGGCGGGAAGCAAGGGCTCCTGCCTGGTGACCAAGCCCTGACTGCCTGTCAGCTGGGACCTGGCTCACTCATGGGGACAAAGTCCTCCGCAGGCAGCCCAAGAGGACAATTCAGAGAGGGAGGCCCCGCTGCCTCGCCACCTTTCCTAGACCGCTGGACAAAACCCCAAAGCCCGAGCAGAGCCAGGAATTCGGAGTTGCCCGTGAAGATGCTGGGGCAAATCGGGCTCCCCCAAACTACCCCAGGCCCCAGGGATGGTTGAGGGGCCGGATACAGCTCTGGGGGGCCAGGAGCAAGGGCAGGGATGAGCCCCAGAGAAGCATCCCCCTTGGCCATCGAGGCCCATGGGGGCCCAACGGGGCCACCCGCCTTACCGAACACCCGTCTTCTGGAAGAAGTCACTCCAGGACATGTTGAGATATGTTCCCGTCCCCTGCCTCTGGGGGAAGAGGAGGAGGCAGTCAGGGCATCAGGGGCGACAGGAAGGGGTGAGGGACACTAGGGCCAGAGGGGACAGGAAGAGAGACAGGCAGGCACATAAGCAAGTTCTTTTTTTTTTTTAATTCTATTTATTTATTTCACAGCGGGAGAGAGATCACAAGTAGGCTGAGAGGCAGGCTGGGAGGACACCTACCTCCCAGCTGTCCAGACGGCCAACGAGGGTGAAGACGCGGCCGGGGGCGCCATGCAGCCGCACGTGGTGTCCCTGCAGGACGAGGTCGTGCAGCTCCAAGCCGCGCAGGGCCTCGCACTGCGCCGTGTCCAGGCCACTCACGAGGCAGCCGGTGCCGATGTGAACCGGGCCCTGGAAGAAGAAAAGGCAAATACTTACCTGGCAGGGGAGATACCATGATCACGAAGATGGTTTTCCCAGGGCGAGGCTTATTCATTGCACTCCGGATGTGCTGACCCCTGCGATTTCTCCAAATGTGGGAAACTCGACTGCATAATTTGTGATAGTGGGGGACTGCGTCCGCGCTTTTCCCTGACAAAAAAAAAAAAAAAAAAAAAAAAAAAAAAAAAAAAAGAAGAAAAGGCAAGCCTCCCAGCACAGCCCTCGGTACCTATCCCCCAGTGCACTGAGGACCCGGGTCCCTGGAGCCCTGCCCTCCCTCTGCCCTGCTCCCTGGCCTCACCTGAAGGTGGCAGTGTTGCAAGACACTCCCAGCACCCAGCTGGACGGGGCCCTCCAGCAGGCAGCTGACCACAGAGCTCCCGGCGCCCAGGAGCTGCGGCTCCTGTGAAGCCAGGGAGGAGGTCGTGAGGGCCCCAGGCCCAGGGCTGCCCAATCCCACTGTGCATCCGAGGCCCCAGGTAGAATTCCCACTGCTCCCCGACCCTGACGGCCAGCCCCATCCCTCTGGCCTGGCCCCAAACTTGGGCCGGCTCCCAGACCTTGTTCATGCTGCTCCCCCCGTGGCACGCTCTGACTGCATTCTCCCCCCGAAGCAGATCTGCCCCGTGTAACGGAGCTCCCCCCAGAAGACAGCTCTCCCAGGAATCCTCCCCTGCCTGTCCAGCCACTCCCACCCCTGCCACCCTGAGGGCCGCCTGTGAATTCTCCCTGCCCGCTTCCTCAGCCCAAGGCACTGACCCTGCCCCATCACCTCGAATGTCTCCCGAAGCAGACCCCACAGAAAGGGTGGAGGGAGTCTTCTCTAGTTTCTCAGTCAGCCAGACCTGGCCACCCATGGGCTCTGTGGCTTTAAGCAAGCTACTTAACCTCTCTGAGCCTGCAGTGCTTCATGTGAACCATGAGAATAATCGCGCCTACACTGGTAGGTGGTCTGTTCCAAGCAAGGGCTATCCCTTCCCTTTCCCCACCCCTCCGCAGGTACCCTGCCGGGCGCTTCTGCCGGCCCTCGCCCCAGGCAGGCCTTACCTCCACCTCGGAGTGCACTACGCGGGCCCTGGGGGCCCCTGGGAACGTGAGGCTGCATAGGAACGCACTGGCCGAGCTGGTCAGGTAGCTGTAGCTGCCGCCAGGGACATAAGCTGGAAGGATACAAGGACTGATCCCAACCCCGTGCCTGCTGCGGTGAATGCCAGGCCAGGCTTCCCGCCAAACACACATCTACATCAGGCCCCAGGAAGGCAGGCAGGCCAATGAGCCCACTGTGCCCCTAGGGAAGTGGGGACCCAGAGAGGCTCAGCCAAGTGTCCAGGTCACACAGCTAGAAAGTAGAAGTGTCCAAGTGTCTGGCACTGGAGCCCAGGAATGAGACAAAGGAGAAGAGAAGACATTTATGGGTTCTGGACTGGGAGAGAGTCATTGTCTGGCACGCACTAAGCCTCCTGGTCCAGGAACCTGGGGGCCAGGCAGGCAGCAGCCTCATCCTAGGGGCCCTCACTCCTGTGGTCTCCCCGCCCCAGAGAGCCAAGAGGCAGTACCCACCCATGGTGAGGGGCTGATCGCGAAGCTCTCTCCACAGCTCAGCCCGGGCAGCCTGCAGATAACCCGCGACGTCCGAGTCACCTTGCCCCATCTCCGGGGGCTGCCCCACCAGGAAGTCCTCCTTGTTCACGTTCCGGGCCATGCAGAGCAGGATGTCGAAAAAGAGAGACAGCTGGGGCAGGGCAGGAAGCACAGCTATTGGGAAGATTCCTAGGCTGAGCTTGGGGAGTCCCATGCCCAGAGACACTGACCCAGAGAGGGGAAGGGACTGGCCCAAGGCCACACAACCAGGCTGCCACTGTCAGGGCCTCTATCCAAGGCCCGGGGATCCCAGCCCACAGCCCTGGTCACCTGGACAGGCCGGGCTCCAGAGTCCAAGCCCATGTAGGTGCAGGCATCCAAGGGTGGGCTCACATGGGTGGCCAGGAGGTGCTCAGCCGTCTCCACAGAGAAGAAGGCGATCCCGGAGACCTGGAGAGGTCAGGGTCAGGTGCGAGGGATGCTGGGGCCAGGCTTGGGCCTGAGTTGGGAAGGGTATGGGAAGTCCCATGCAGATGGGCCAGTCAGGGTTGCCTGCCATACTAGGCAGGGTCCTCTGTCTCTGGGCCACTCCAGCACCCGGCTCCAGGCTGACTGGGAGTGGCTCCCACTCAGAGACCCCTCAACGGGCATGTTCTGATCCCCCCCTCAATTTTCAGGCCTTCCTGAACTAGAAATAGAGAACGAGAAATAGTTCCCTATCTTCCTGAAGGTCCAGTCCCGAACCCTTACCCAATAGTCCTATTCTTGTCTTTCATTCTAGAAGGATCCCCCAAGTCAGATTCTAGACTTCCTCCCAACTACATTCCCGAAATTACCCACATTCTGGTTCTAACCTCTCTGGTTCGGGACCAGACCCTGAATTCCAAGGCCACACCTCCCTCAGCTTCTAGCTCTACCCGCACCCCTGAATGCCAGTTCTAGACCTTACTCAGCTTCTGGTTCTAGCCTGCCCCAGAATCTTCTGGAAGGAGTGGAGCTCTGCCCTGAGTGGGAAGGCAAACCCTCCCTGCCTCATCCCAGAAGGCCTCCAAAGTCCCCCGCGTGGGTCCAGCTGCCATACCAGCGGCACCTGCCCGTCCGGCCCGGCACACCGTTGTATCTGTGCCTCGGTGCCCTGGTAGTAAATGTCCAAAACGAAGCCCTGTTTGGAGGGAGGGTGGAGAAAACAGAGTTAGGGAAAGGAGCAAGAGAGGATCAGTCAGGAGGGGACCGCAAGGTGTTCTCCAAATGAAAACCTAGGGCAGAAGGGGCAGAAGGCTGCCAAGTCCCAGTGTGCTGGCCGGGACACGAGCACCGGAGACTCCCACCTCCCGACGGTAGAGCGCAGGCTCCGAACGTCTACATAGCCAGAGCACGTGTGCAGCACCTAGCACGGGGCCCGTACGCGGTGGGTGTTGGGCAAAGACGAAGTGAGCACGAGGGCTGTTTGCAGGGGAACTGCTCCAGATCCAGACCATGCCAGAAAGCCCAGGATGAGAGGCTTCCCTGAGCATAGGGCCAGGAGGCCAACCCAGATGGTTCAGCGGCCCACACCGCTGTCACAGGGGCACTACCTGGGAGTCAGTGAGGTAAACACCATGGTTCCGGGCATAGGCCGTGCTCCCCGGAAGGGCAATCACTCTGGCTCCCCGGAAGTTGTCCCAGCTGATCCCTGTGAGTGAGGCAGTTAGGCAGGTCCCTGCGGCCCCCAACCCAAGACAGGGGGCCCCAGCCAGGGGGAGGCAAGAGCTCTGGGCAGGGACATCTGGACACCTCCAAATGGAATATGGTCTCCAAAGCCAAGTGGACATTATCCTGGGACAATGACAACACCTTCCCTCCCAAAATTCTTCCAGAGCCCTGCAGGGCCGAAGGGGCGGGGCGGGGTGTCTCCATTCTCTAGCCAGGCAGACAGAAGCCCAGTGGGGGAAGGGAAGCCCAGAGACCACGCGAAGAAAGGTGGCTGGCTGTGGCTCGGGTAGACAGTCCCAAGCCTTCTCGGGCTCACCTGGGTTCTGGGGAACGGACAGCAGCATGTCGGTGCTGCAAATCCACACACCTGGCGGGGAGCCTGGGCCCAGCTGCGGAGGAGAGAGAGCATGTAGCTGGTGGCCTGGCCCGGCCCTCTGCTCCCGCACAACCCAGTGGTGGCCTGTCCAGGGAGACTCTGGCTGCTGAGGTCATGGGCCTCTGCTGACCAGTGGTGCGAGGCCGGTCCTTCCCTCTACTCTGAGGGGCACACCTCTCCACCGGCATGGCCAAGACTAACTTCCTGAAGCTCTAATTCTGGGCACCCCTGAAGCCGTTCTTCTGGCGCCTCCTGTCTGCACCAGCACAGACCGCATACCCGGGCGGGCAGTGGGAGAGCTGTGGCTCTCTCTGGGGCGAGATCCCACGGTCACCGCCAGCCTCACCCGATGGCTCATGATGTCCAGCAAGCAGTCCAGGTTGCAGACCACGGCCTCCACCGGAGCCTCCGGATTCTCCACAGGGAGGCTGGTGAAGGCCCGGCCACAGTCATCAAAAGGGAAATCTCGACCCTAGGGAGGGAGCAGGGACAAGAGAAAGCACCATCAGGGCAGAGAGCCTAGGGACACCCTATCAGCTGTGCAAGGCAGGAAGCCATCAAGCAAAAGACTTTTTAAAATGCACATTTTCTCGGGCTCCAGGCTGGCTTAGTCCAGGGAGCACGGGACTCCTGATTTCAGGATTGCGAGTTCAAGCCCCACATTGGGTGTAGAGATTACTTAAAATCTTAAAGTGAAATGTGTTTTTCTCAGGTTTGTTTTGTTTTGTTTTGAGAGAGAAAGAGCACAAGCAGGGGGCAGAGGGAGAGGAAGAAGCAGACTCCCCTCTGAGCAGGGAGTCCGAAGTGGGGCTCGATCCCAGGACCCTGGGATCCATGACCTGAGCCAAAGGCAGATGCTTAACTGACTGCACCACCCAGGACCTCATCAGAGTCTTTTCTTATAACATTTTCAATTACATGATTATGGTGAAAAATTAGAAAGTGCAGATCTGCAAAAAGAAAACAATTCCTCAGGGGTAACAGCCATTGCCCTCATTTTGAGCTGTATCCTTTCAGACTTTTCTTTAATTTTTTAATGAGATTATGAGCAGGTGGAGACAACAGAATTTAACACACACACATGCACACACACACACACACACACACATGCACACACACACAACTACAAGTAAAACTAGGGGAAAAGATTGGGCATTATATCAGTGTCAATATCCTAGCTGTGGTTACACCACAGATCTCGAAAATATTACCACTGGGGCAATCTGGGCAAAGTTGGAAAAGGCTTCTCTCTATATTATTTCTTGCATGTGGACTTATACTCATCTTAAGCAAAATTCTAATTAAAAGGGAACCCGGCTGGCTCAGTTGGTAGAGCATGCAACTCTTGATCTCAGGGTTGTAAGTTAGAGCCCCCAGCTGGATGAAGAGATTACTTTTTTGAAAAATCTAAACAAGGGGCCCCTGGGTGGCTCAGTGGGTTAAGCGTCTGCCTTCAGCTCAGGTCATGATCCCAGGGTCCCGGGATTGAGCCCTGCATAGGGTTCCCTGCTCTGCAGGGAGCCTGCTTCTCCCTCTCCCTCTGTCTGCCGCTCCCCCCCACCCCGCCGCCTCTTGTGCTTGCTCTCTTTCTCCCTCTCTCTGTCAAATAAGTAAATAAAATCTTAAAAACAAAAAAGCTGAGGTCATTTTATATAAACTTGTATGGCTGGCTCTTCCAAGTGAACAATGAAAACACATTCCCTGAACGCTCGGGGTGAGCCAGGCCAGGCCCTGTTTTAGCATTTACACGGATCATCTCCGCACGTGCACATTAAGTAGAAACTGGTATCATCCTCTTTTTACAGATGAGGAAACTGAGGCCTAGAAAGTAAGGGTCAAGTGACTTGCCCAAGGTCACAGAGCGGTTAAGTCTCTTTCCAGGCCAATGCACAGAATTAGCTGGACTTCTAAATCACTGTCTAACGTTATGCTGCTTATATTCAGCCTGTTCCCTATTTCTGGACACGTGGATCAATTCTGATTCTGATTCTTCTGGATTTGCCTAATGAGCACCCTGCACAAACACAAAGATAAAACAACTATCTAACCCCAAGGATCAATGGTTCCGGCCTTCGGCCCAGCCCCTGAAGAAACATGCGGCCCTCTACTAACCATGTGCAGGATGAGGATCCGGGCCGAGTGCAGGACATCAGACGTCACCACCTGTCAAAAGTGGAAGAGCCCTACTGACAGAAGCCCAGGCAGATGGCACCCAAGGATGCTGTCCTCTCATGTGTTTGGGAAAGACCCCAACACAAATCCACTCAGGTACCAAAGGAAGAAAAGACAAGGTCAGGACCAATGGCCACAGGCAGGCAAGGGGTGGCCCTGGCCCCTTCTGGATAGCGGAGCCTAGAGGCCTTCCACCTGGGCCGCCCCTCCACCCCTATCTTTTAGGGGAAGCTATAGGCAACAATGTGCAGGTAGCGGGGTGACTCATGGTAAGTCGACCCCACGGCAACCAAACAGTGGTGGCCTCTCCTGCCAGGGCCACCTCACTCCCCGTGACCAGCCTCACTCCCTATGCCAGGAAGCCATGAGGGCAAGGTGGCTGAGTGGGGGTGGGGGGAACATGGCCTCAGTGGGAACACTGACCTCTGTGCCCTGCACACAGGGGACCGCTCTATCCTAGTTCCAGCAAACAGCTGCCATGGGGGAAGCGGAGCCCAGGAGAGCAAGACGGAAGTTTCCAAGAGAAGCCAGAAAGCCTAATTCTGAGATCCTGGCTCCGACGTTCTAGAACCACTGGCCCTGCCTTCCTGATGAGTCTGCCCAATCTACAGGTACAGAAATGGATACCAGATGCTGCCCTGGTCAGGTGATGGAGCCCAGAGAGCTGGTGACCTTGGAGACAATCTGTCGCGAGTCCCCATCCCTGTTCCGACCGGGACGCGTGCCGGAGGAGGGCATGTCGTGAGCACTCACCGTGAAGCCCGCCCGGGCACTCAGGTGCTCGGCAGCCACCAGCAGGGCATTGAGGGTGGCCCCTCCGCTCCCCACACGCGTCTCAGGGTCCTCCACGGCCAGTAACAGCGTCTGGGGCGGGATCTGCTCCCGCTTCTGGCGCACCTCCAGCTCTGGGGTCAGAATGCAAGCTGGGACCGGCCCCCAGCCTCCCCACCCTGGTCCAGAGCAGCGAGAGCCAATCTCCCGAGGGTCACTACTTGCCCTTCTCTGACTCAGGAGAGCATCGAGGTATAATGGACATATAACATTCTATTCATTTCAACTGTACGACGTCATGATTCAGTATTTGTAAAAAAAAAAAAAAAAGGAATGCATCACAAATTTGCATGCCAGCCCTGCAGAGAAGCCATTGCTAGCCTTCTCTGTGTGGTTCCAATTTCAAGATACGTGCTGCTGAAGCAAACACTTAGTAGCTTTTCACAGAATCGCTCATTAGATCTTCACCCAACTCTATGAGGTAAGTACAACCAGTCCCATTTCACCGACGAAAAAAACTAAGTCCCAGTGAAATGACACGATGGGTCTTGAGGTCACATGGCTAGAAAGCAGCAGGATCTGGGCTTGAACCCAGGTCCCTGTGGCTCATGGGGCTGTGAGGGTATGATGGGGAATCTACAGCAGAGGCAAAGGGGGAGGGAGGGTGCCCTACCTGTCTGGAAGAGGTGGACGCTCTCCTGGTACTGGCATGTCAGGACGATGACCGTCCAATCGACCCCCTTGGGCTGCTCCATTCTGGCCAAAGTTGGGGGGCTCCCTGAGACAGAGATGAAGGTGTGTGTGAACTTTTGAAAAAAAATTATCTTACCCTAAAATTGATTCCTGCTGCTATTAATTTTAACACATGTATAGGGGCACCTGGGTGGCTCGGTCAGTTAAGTGTCAGACTCTTGATTTCAGCTCAGGTCATGATCTCAGGATTGTGAGGTCAAGCCCCTGCTTAAGATTCTCTCTCTCCTTCTCTCTCTGCTCCTTTTCCTCCCTCTCTAAAAAAACTCAAAAAACAAAAAAATAAACAAAACCCGTATGCATAGATTCTTGTGGCCATCACCACTTTCCGTGCCCAAAACGACTCCTGCAGGCCATCCCTTTGGGCACACCCCCTCCATCCCTCACCCCTGACAACCACGCCGTCTCCATAGCTATGGTTAGGCTGTAATCTTTTGAGATTGGCCTCTTTCACTCAACATAATGCCTTCGAGACTCATCCAAGTTGACTGCACGCATCAGTAGTTCTCTCTATTCGCCAAGCAGTATCCCATTGCATGCACTGGCGTCCATGGTCTGTTTCTCCATCCACCCATCGAAAGACATGAGGGGTGTTTCCAGGTTTGGGGAATCGTGCACAAGAGCTGCTGCAAACATTCGTGTGCGGGCTGAGTGTGAACGTAAGACCTCGCTCTGCCAGTGTAAACGCACGCACAGGATTGCTGGGTTATGTGTGAGTGTGTCTTTGACTTTCTCAAAATGGATGCATGTGATTTCCTCAGGAGAGGAAGTGAGGGAAGGAGCAAGGTGGGGTTGACAGTGAGTCCCCATCTGAAAGCAAAGGGCTTATTCAGTCTCATTCATCATTCAGTTATTGACTGTGAGCTAGGGGGAGGGGAGGGGAGCCTGTTCAAAAGG
Organism: Ailurus styani; assembly: GCA_002007465.1. Classification (NCBI taxonomy): domain Eukaryota; kingdom Metazoa; phylum Chordata; class Mammalia; order Carnivora; family Ailuridae; genus Ailurus; species Ailurus styani. The sequence goes on along the minus strand of LNAC01000044.1, from coordinate 190,621 downwards.
ATAAGACAGGGCGCCTGGGTGGCTCAGTGGGTTAAAGCCTCTGCCTTCGGCTCAGGTCATGATCTCAGGGTCCTGGGATCGAGGCCCGCATCGGGCTCTCTNTGCTTCTCTGCCTACTTGTAATCTCTCTGTCAAATAAATAAATAAAATCTTAAAAAAAAAAAAAGGATAAGTCAGGGTGCCAACAGCGCCCACTACAAGGACTTCAGAGGGGACCTCCCCTCCCAGAAGCTCCAAGACACAAGGGGGCCGCAAGGCACCAGCCATCTTCCTCTAGGGCAATCTGAGCACGTGAGGGGCAAGTGGGCCAAAGCTATGGCTTCGCCCTCTCCTATCCGCCTCAAAATTCCTCTCCTACCAGATGGGAAATCAATCTGACTCTTGAGTCCCCAAGACCATGTGAAACAGCCCTCCAAAGCCTCCTGGCATCCACCTCTGGCAGGGGGTCCGACTGCTGTCCCACAAAGCAGCGCCCCCCACCTCTTCTTCCCTCTGACTTCCAAAGCTCAGCATGGGGAGGGATGATGGGGCGCCCAGAGTGTGTGTCCAGTAGTCAGCCCACGCTCCATCAAAGAGCCAACAGCAACAGCATCTCTCACACAAGCCTATGGTTAGGGCTGACAGACACCACCACTTGGCAACACCCACACTCCCACGAGCTTTCAGGGACAGCCTCCACCACGAACAGAAACTGCTCTGTTCCCTGCTAAGCCCAGGAGGGAAATCCAGAGGGGAAGTCTCAGCTAGAGATCTTGGCCAGCCACCTGAGGAAAAAGGCTTTCCCTAGGATGTCCACCTGGCCCTTCCAGTAAAGGAGCCTCGTGGGAGTCCAGCTTGGCCACAACCTCACTGTGGGATCTCCGGCACCCTAAGACTCTCAGACCTCCTGCGGCAGAGAGTCTAACTGACAAATGCCCCAGCTTGCTCGCATGGAGGCCATACTTCCCACCAACTGTTCCCAACCCATCAATGACTCCGTGCCACAGGGACATGAACACAGATCAATTCCTGCAAGATAGGGAGCCTCTGAAAGGCAACCTGGGCTCCTGGAGTTCCCATCAACCCAACAGAAACTGTCTCAGAACTGCAAGGCAGGGGCACCTGGGTGGCTCAGTGGGTTAAGCCTCTGCCTTCGGCTCAGGTCATGATCTCAGGGTCCTGGGATCAAGCCCTGCATCAGGCCCTATGCTCAGCGGAGGGCCTGCTTCCCCCTCTCTCTCTGCCTGCCTATCTGCCTACTTGTGATCTCTCTCTCTGTCAAATAAATAAAAATCTTTATATATATATATATATATCTTTATATATAATATATATATATATAAAAGAACTGCAAGGCAGTCAGACATCCTTCCTACCCACCCACCCTCCTTCTTTCCATCCCCCCCTTCCTTCCCGTGCTCCTTCACAGGCAGCAGCCTGACAGCTCTCCCTGTTTCCTCTAGCTCTCTCCCCTTCTACCCCCTTCCCCAATAAATCTCTTGCAAGTCTAGTCCCATCTTGGTCTCTGCTTCTCCAAGGACCTGAACCAAAATGGGGAGAATAATATCATCCTGCTCTTGGCACCTTCACAGGAAAAAAAATCACAGTAAGAACCTCTAACTTCATGTGAGAGAAGTACTATCTTTATCCTCAAAGATTAGGAAACTGAGGCACAGAGAGATTAAGTAACTTGCCCAAGATTGCACAGCAAGCAAGCAGCACAGCCAGATTGAACCAGACACTTTTCTCCAGAGTCCATTCTTTTAACCACTACACTGAACCTACTTTGTGGGAACAAGGAAAGAATGAAAGGCGTAAATACATGGAAAGTGCTCAGTGTGTATTAGTCATTATGACAAAGTCTAAACAAATACAAGATGATAATGAAATGAGGATGATGTTAATGATAACAGCCGCTGGGACTGAGCACACCACTCTGGCCCACAGTTAAGACATTATGATTTTTCATCCTCACAACACCCCTGCAGGATAAGTATTATTATCTCCACTTTAAAGAAGCTAATGGATCCTGCAGCCTTGACGGACCTGGGTCACTGCAATTCTTATTCAGGTGACAGTGATAATGATATTTTGTCCCAAGCAAAGGTGCTGACAGGGAACAAGGAAGAAATGTCCCAAGAGGGTCCAATGACCCAGAAAATCTGACCCTAGTCTTGGTCTCAGCCTAGTGACTGGGAGACATGGACAGGTGACAGATCATGGCCAGAGGGAGGAGGCAGGCCTATCCGGACTGCACCCCATTAGAGCCTTAGGTCAGAAAAGTAGTTCCAGGTTGAAAATCAGCCCTCGGGGCTCTGTTCCCATCTCTGCCTCTTCCTGTGTGATTTTGAGCAGGTTACCTAACCTCTGCAAGCCAAAGAGACCAACTTCCTAGGACTGTTGCCAGTATTAAATAAAATAGAAACAATGTGACATACAGAGCCGGGCTCCATGAGTGGTAGTTCTTTCCAGCAGGGAAAGGGAACAGGAGAGTTTAACTTGACCCTGAAGCCAGTGGGAGTGAAGGCTCTGAAATATTCTCCAGGTCAAAGATGCCCCCAAAGATGAAAAAATCAGGGCGCCTGGGTGGCTCAGTGGGTTAAGCGACTGCCTTCGGCTCAGGTCATGATCCCGGAGTCCCAGGATTGAGTCCCACATCAGGCTCCCGGCTCCACAGGGAATCTGCTTCTCCCTCTGACCTTCTCCTCTCTCATGCTCTCTCTCTCTCTCTCTCTCTCTCTCTCTCTCTCTCTCTCTCTCTCTCTCTCTCTCAAAAATAAATAAATAAAATATTTTAAAAAAGAAAGAAAGAAAGAAAAAATCAGGGAAGGTCTAGGGAAATCAAGCCAGGCGAAGCAGCATGCCTTGCCAGATCAGCCAAAAGGGTATTTTATGATAACACAAAAGGCGGAGGGCGCCTGGGTGGCTCAGTGGGTTAAAGCCTCAGGTCATGATCTCAGGGTCCTGGGATCGAGGCCCTCCTTCCTCTTCTCTCTCTGCCTGTCTCTCAGCCTACTTGTGATCTCTCTCTCTTTCTCTCTTTTTCTCTGTCAAATAAATAAATCTTTACAAAACACAAAAGGTGGCATGATACTGATAGCTAAAGCTCAGGGAGTGCTTTTTTCGCAACACCAACAGCATTGCAGAATCAGCTCACGTGACTCACTCAATAGCCCTGTGAATTGGATCTTATCACACACATGATATAGATAAGGAAACTAGCTGAAAGACGTGAAAGAGTCAGCTCAAAGTCATACACAGATGGTACAGGCAGGCCGGGTGTGTCCAACACCAAGCTTCAGGTTCTTCACTACCCTGTGGGAACAAGGCATCTCTCCTGCAGTCTACACCCTGTCATACTGGACATTTACAGAAAACTTAAAAAAGAAGACAGAGCTCTAGTCCAATATTCTGCCCACTTTCAATAACACTTCATCCACTGAGCCCAAGTTTAATGTTCTCAGCCAATTTTTCCCATCCGAAAATTGGATAGGAAAGGGGAGCCAGGGACAGAATAAAATAATAAAACCTCTTCATATATGCTTTTTGAAGAGCGGTGGGGCAGGGATTTTGCATTTTAGAGCTTGAAAGGTCAAAACAAAACAAAAACAGGCTCATGAAGGGCTCTGATCTGCCTTCTGGAAAATAAAAAGGCAGACAGAAGTTGACTGGGAGTAAAATCACTTTGTAAGTTACACAAACGTCCTGTAATCGAGATTTGTGCATGATGATGAGCCCAGATGGGGTAAACTAAGGCAGGAGACATGGCCTCAAAGCAGTCAGCAGCGCTGGCATCCAACGCCCCACCCGCCTCGGGGGTGAAGGGCCTCTGGGGCCTGTATCCCTCCCTGTCCCAGGCGTCCCCAAGGGCCCTGCACTGGCCAGGTCCCAGGGGACCTGGGTCTGGAAAGACCCAGACCAAGGGGTAGCAGACGTCCCCTACAGCCAGGGGACGCCCAGGGGCGCTGGCAGAGTTCTCGGACACTCTTCCCAATCGGGAACCTGGGGACTACCGGTCCAGCCCGCTCCTCCCGGACTGAGAGCGTGGGCCGAAAAAGCAGTAGGGGGACCTGGGTGCGCGAAGCGGGGACCCGCACAGACCGACATACCTGCTTCTACCGGGCGTTCTGCGCTGCGGGCTCTTTAACGCGGGTCGTCTCGTTCCCCACCCCCTCGCGGTGCACCCTGGGAAATGTAGTTTCACCCCCTCCGTCCCGGCCTGGCTTGTCTTCCCTAAAAGACTAACTCGAGCTCTTATTGAACGGGTGCACAGATCTGGTGAGGGCAGCATTTTCCTAAAGGGACTGTGAGTTCAGATCGAGAAAGGAGGTGAGACCAGAATGTGGCTCTGTAGCCCAGAAAAACTACAACTCCCAGGGGAAGAATGCGTCTTAAAGGCACAGGCTCGTTTTTCTGGGACTCGAGGTTCCTCGGTTGGGGTCTGTTTAGCCCCCTAGCCAGGACCTGGGGCAGCTGCTTTTCTTGGAAGAAAATAAAATCCACTGAGGGGCGAAAAGTAACAACAGCTGTTGCCCGAGCATAAGCAGCTACTGTTGGATTGGCAGTTGGCTAGTGCTTTCGCGGATTTCATGACAGGGGTCCTTCTGGAAGAAACTTTCCAACTCTGCAGTAGGAAGAGAATCTGCAGAGTTTGGGGAAAAGTTGTGAATGGCAGCATTCTTTATAATAGCGAAACATTGTTGTTGTTTTTTTTTTCTCTATTCTCTAGGGTACATCCATGCCATGGAACACTATGCAACAATTAGAAAGAAGTAAGTTGAACTGTGTGTACAATAGGGAACAGCGTTCAAGGTATTTTTTTTTTAAGATTTTATTTACTTATTTGACACAGAGAGAGATCACAAGCAGGCAGAGAGGCAGGCAGAGAGAGGAGGAAGCAGGCTCCCTGCAGAGCAGAGAGCCTGATGAGGGGCTCAATCCCAGGACCCTGAGATCATGACCTGAGCGGAAGGCAGAGGCTTAACCCACTGAGCCACCCAGGCGCCCCCAAGGTATTTCTTTAAGGGAGAAAAAAAAGTAGAACCATATGCACAGGAAGCCACTCTGGTCGAAAATAATGTATATGGACACATAGTATTCATAACAGGATGGAGACTGCTAAGGGATGGAGATGGGTAAGGAGAACTTGAGTTTGATTGCTATTGTTTGAATTTTACTGACAAGAATGTATTCTCCAAATCTACTGTCGTCGGTAAGGAGCCTCAGAGGCCTTGGCATCAATCTCAAAAGAGATGAGGGACCCTACTCAAACTCTATGTAACCTTAGCCAGTCACTTGGCTACTCTGTGTCTCTTTGTCACCATCCGTGAAACAGGTTAATAACAGTATCAAATGCCTGAGGTTGTTGTGAGGATAAGATAACTCCCCGACTGCGTAGTAAATGCTCAAAAATATTAATCATTGGGCGCCTGGGTGGCTCAGTGGGTTAAAGCCTCTGCTTTCGGCTCAGGTCATGATCTCAGGATCCTGGGATCGAGGCTCGCATCGGGCTCTCTGCTCAGCAGGGAGCCTGCTTCCTCCTCTCTCTCTGCCTGCCTCTCTGCCTACTTGTAATCTCTCTGTGTCAAATAAATAAATAAAATCTTTAAAAAAAAATATTAATCATTAATAGGATTATTTTTATTGTTGTTCTTCTCATGTCGCCTCATTAAAGCAGGGTCTTTGGTTTGTCCATGATTGTATCCTCAGTCCCCAAAACAGTGCCTAGGACATTGTAGGTGGCTCAAACAATTTGTCAAATGAATGAATAACCAACAATTCACTAGTCAGCCACCACTACCCCACCTCCTCCTCCAAATCTCTCTCCTTCCCTTAGTCTTCTCCCCCTGGAGGTATCCCCCCTCTTCACTTGGCCCAGGTCTGATCCCCCACTTCAGTGCCTGCTCTTTGTCCTCTGGGAACCCAGGAAGCCTCCAAGGAAGTGATGAGCTCTCTCCCACTGCTGCTGTTCTCAGCAATGCAGGTCCCCACTCTGCAGTAGAGTGGAAGGCAGGGATGCCTATAACTGCAGCTCTGGCAGGGGCTCAAGGAAAACCGTGTGCCCCAAGGATCTCAGAGCCAAAGGGGTTCATCCCACTTCCTAGGGCAGGCACACTGAGGGGGGAGCTCCGAAGGCACTCTAGAATTCTTTGGTATGAGAGCAAAGATACTCAGAACATTTTTAATAAGGTGAAGCTCTCAGCACAATCTTGCAGCAATAGACATAACAACACATACCTCTCCTCTGTACATAGTCCCACTGTCTGGGGTAGATAGACCCATAAAAATAAAAGTTCTGATGCTATAATTTAGGATAGAGTATAGTGGTTAAATACAAGGGTGTGAAATCAGACAAATGCTCCTTAATTTCCATTACTTTCTTACTGAATGAGTAAGACACTCAAACTCTCTGAGCCTCATTTTCTTCATCTGTAAGAATACAAGAGTATTTGTCTAATCAGTTTGTTGGGAGGATTATGTGCTAATGCACACAAAAGGATTAGCACAGTGCCTGGCCAGAGTAGGCATCCGATTTCTTTATTAAATGCTGCAGGAGTGTGAGGGCCCAGGTCCAGGAGGGCTTCTTGGAGGAGGTGCAATCTGCAGGGCCCTAGGTAAAATGCATGCCTACTGCTGGTAGCAGGAAATACCTCTGGGAGCCAGGACTACCCACAAGGATATCCTAGGTTGGGTTCCCTAGATGCAGAGCCTGAGACAGGGATTCTTGTGCAAATGATTTATTAGGGCAGTGAGGAAAGCAGGATCAGGGCAGGGGAAGAAGCCAAGCAAAGATGTCTAGCCTCGTTCTGATCCTACAGTGAGCTCTGAGGCATAAAATGCAACATAAGATTTATCTCTCTCAGAAGCAAGGGAGCTGGACTTTGGGCCCCACATCAGTCATTCACAGGCTATGGGCCACTGGAAGGTAGGGAAAGGAGGAGCATAATTTCCCAGGCACATCTGGATGAAGTAGTTTACGTGGACTGAGGACAATTCTTTAGAGAAGGGTGAACTGTGAGTCATTAGCTGCAACACAACAACTACGAAAAGTGGAGAATGGGTGCACCATTGCTGTAAAGGGGTATAACCCACAGCATTTACTACAGGAAGAGTAGAGAAGACATGGGAACTAGTTGAGGAAAATGGAGGGAGAATATGAAACTCTTCCCTGGGACTTCACTTCCAAGGAGAAAACAAAACAGCTGGTATGGTTTTTAAAAATTATTTTTTTAGGGGCATCTGGGTGGCTCAGGTCATGATCTCTAGGTCCTGGGATTGAGTCCCACATTGGGCTCCCTGTTCAGTGGGGAGTCTGCTTCTCCCTCTCCCTCTCCCCCTCCTCCCTGCTCCTGCTCTCTTGCTCTCTCTCAAATAAATAAATAAATATTAGTTTTTTAAAGATTTCTTTGTTTATTTATTTGAGAGAGAGTGAGAGCACACAGATGAGCAGGGGGAGGGGCAGAGGGAGAAAGAGAGAATCTCAAGCAGACTCCCCGCTGAGCATGAGCCCAGTGGAGGGGCTCAGTCTCACCACCCTGAGATCATGACCTGAGTCAAAATCAAGAGTTTAATGCTTAACCAACTGAGCCACCCAGGGACCGTGAGTGTTTTAATTTGTAAAATGTCCAGCTCTTGATCTCAGCTCGGATCTCCATCTCACGGTCTTGAGTTCAAGCCCTGCATTAGGCTCCATGCTGGATGTAGAGCCTACTTCAAAAAAAAAAAAAAGGAAAAAGGAAAAAAAAATAATGAAAATTAAAACATAGACCTGATAGACTAAACAATGAACCCTTTCTGGAGAGCTTTTAAGTGTACTTCATCGTTAAGTGGACCCTCTTCCCAAAGTCTGACCAGTGCCATTCACAAATATCTTGTGTAGTATTTTCCAAAGAGCGCTTCTGTAAGATGTTAACAAGGGTTGCTGCAGATGGGTGTAGAACCACTAAACAAACATAGACAAGCTTGTTTTCTTCTCACAACTTTAAGAAACCAATATACTGGATAAACAAAGTGTAGTATATCTATGCAACAGAACGGTATTCAGTCATAAAAGAATGAAATACGGACACATGCTATAACATGGGTGAGCCTTGGAAACATTACACTAAGTGAAAGACGTCAGACATGAATGATCCTATTTTGTATGATTCCATGTATATGAAATATTTAGAATAGTGAATCCATAGAGACAGAACACAGCGGTTGCCAGGGGCTAGTAGGGGGAGGGAGCATGAGGCATGGTTGCTTAATGGGTACAAGATTTTCTTTTGGATCATGAAAACGTTTTGGAACTAGATAGGAGTATTGGTTACAAAGCACTGTGAATGTACTAAATACACTGAATTGTATGCTATAAAGTGGTTAATTTCTGGGTGCCCCCTCCAAAAAAAATTAAAATTAAAATAACAAAATGGCTAATTTTATGTTTTGTGATTTTCACCTCAATTTTAAAAACCACCACAAAAACTCAGTTGTTAATGGAGTGTCACTGCTCTCAGGCCTTCTCGGTGGACAAAGGTAGGGAAAAATACCTGCATGCATGGGGAACTTTACACTCATGTATAAAGCATTTCACACACACCTGCACACCTTTGAAAAGGCTGATCCAGTGCACAGAACATTGGTGGGAAATGGTTCCCTTGAAATGAGTGCCCCAGGACACTAAGGATGGGGCTCAAATGGAAGGATGACTATTTTAGTCAGCATCTTTCTTCTGCTGTTTCTTATGGGTTTTGAGAAACTGCTTCTCTGATCTGTACCTCAATTTATGCACCGGAACAATGGTTTCCATTGATTTAATTGAAAGGACCATAAAAAAAAATCTTGTTATTTTGAGGGTGCCTGGCTGGGTCAGTCGGTAAAGTATGTGATTCTTGGCCTCAGGATTGTGAGTTTGAGCCCCACGTCGGGTGTGGAAATTAAAATAAAGTCTTAAAAAAAAAACTTTGATATTTTTAATGGTGTGTGCCACAGTGCTTTGCTAGATCTCAAACTCTTAGAAGGTTGGGTCCAATGTTTCAATTTCATAGTGCCCTCCATAGTGCTTTGCACAGAAGGAATAGGTAGTACATATATACGAATGACCTTGGACGAGCCACTTAACCTCCTTGAGTGTCTGCCAGAGACCTGCCAATTCAGGTCTGCCAGAGACTAAGAAATAATTTCATTAATTTAATCAATATTTCTTGAAGGTCTGTTTTGACCTACAAAAGCCAGTTTCCTGCTCTCTAATAGTTCATCCACTGAGCTAATGATAACAAAAGACGCCATCAGTTGAAATGTCTTCAGTCTATCTATTTAACCTTTAATTAGGATTATCAACATTTATTTATTCGTTTGTTTGTTTGTTTGTGAGAGACTGTGAGTGGGGGGAAAGGGCAGAGGAAGAGGGAGGGAGAATCCAAGCAGACTCCATGCTCAGGATGAAGCCCAACTTGGGGCTCCATCTCAGGACCCTGAGATCATGACCTGAGCCGAAACCAAGAGTCGGATGCTTAAGGGACTGAGCCACCCAGGTGCCACAACATACAGATCACTGTTAATCTTTGCTCATACGATGTCATAACAAATAGCCATTGCTGTATGTAACTAAGAAAATGTGTAAAGAGGATACTTTCGTACAAACTGCTAAGTCAAATGGCGTGTGCATGTTCAATTTGAAGATATTATCAGGTTACTCTTCTTAGATGTTGTACCAACGTCCAGTCACACTCACAGCATACACAAATCCTGTTCCCCACACTCTTGCCAAGATAGTTATCAAGCTTTTTGGTCTTTGCCAATCCGATAGGTGAAAAATGATATTTCAGTGTGGTTTTGATTTGCATTTATTTATTAAGCATGAAGCTCAGAAAATAATGGTTGGTGAGGACGTGGAAAAATGGAAACCCTTATCGCTGCTGTGGGAATACAAAACGGTACACCCATTATGGATGGTTCTTCAAAAAATTAAAAACCAAATTGTCCTATGATACAGCAATTCCACTGTTGGGTATATACCTAAAAGAACTGAAAGCAAGGGCTTCAAGAGAGATTTCTATACCCATGTTCATAGTGGCTTTATTTGCAACAGCCAAAAGATGGAAGCAACCCAAGTGTCAATTGATAAATAAATGGATATAAAGTGGAACATACATACAATAGAATATTATCCTGCCTAAGAAAGGAAGGAAGTCCTGACACATGCTACAATGTGGATGAACATTGAGGACATTATGCTAAGTGAAACAAACCAGACACAGAAGGACAAATACTGTCCTCAGGCTGATATGACTTCATAGTCCAATTTATAGAGAAGGAAAGTAGAATAGTGGTTGTCAGGAACTGGGGGGAGGGGAAAATGTGAGGAGTCATTGTTTAATGGGTACAGAACTTTTCAGTTTTGCCAGATGAAAAGAGCTCTGTGGATGGATGGTGGTGATGGTTGCACAACACTGTGAATGTACTTAATGCCCCGAACTGTACATTTAAAAATGGTTAAGGTGATAAAGTTCATGTTACGTGTATTTTACCAATTTTTTAAAAACAGAAGCTCTGCATCTTTCACATCAGAGCCATTGTGTTTCCTTCTTTTGTGAACTGTTTATATAATTTTTACATTTCTTATTGGCTTCTTGGTCTTCTTACTGATTTACAAAAGCACTTTATATTAGCTCCTCACCTTTTAATATAAATTGCAAAAATGTCTCCCATTTTCTATTAACTTGGTTTTTGGTGGTGGTAGTGGTGGTGGTGGTTTTTGGCTAGGCATGAGGCAGAGATGTCACTGAAAAATGTTTAAACCATTTTATTATGGAAAACTTGAAACACATGCAAAAGTAGAAGCAAATATTATAATGAACCCCAAGTAACCATCATTCCCCACCCCACTCCAACAAAGATCAATCCAGTCAACCTTGTTGTATCTATACCATCACCCAACCCTGGACTATTCTGAAGCAAACCCCAGACATCTTACCATCCCATAAATAGGACTTCAGGATTTCAGTATATATTATTAAATGAGGTCTCTTAGACAAAAACCTAACTATAACACCATTAGCACCCTTAAAATTAATAGCAATTTATTAATATCCAATGGTCAGTGTTTAAGTCCCCCCCCTTTTTTAAATGATTTCATCCATTTATTTGACAAACAGAGAGCTGAAGCAGGGGGAGCAGCCCGGAGGAGGAGAGGGAGAAGCAGGCTGCCCGCCAAGCAAGGAGCCTGATGCAGCCAGATCCCAGGCCCTGGGATCATGACCTGAGACAAAGGCAGAGGAGTAACCAACTGAGCCACCCAGGCGCCCCTAATTATCCAAATAATTTAAAAAAATCAATTTATCTACTTCTCTCTCCCATTTCCAAAAAAATGAACAACGATAACAACAAAAAGAACAAACAAAAAACCTGCTGGTATTTGTACTGGAATCACATTAAATTTATAAATTAACTTGATTTATTTTTGATAGTCTTCCTATCTAAGATCATAGCATGTTTTCAATCTTTACAACTCTAAAAAATGAGGTCTTTTATTATTATTATTCCCATTATACAGATGACAGAATTGTGTAACTTGCTCTGAATCACACATAGCATTGGCGGGGGTGGGGGGGGGACTGCCAGACTGGTCTGCCTTTAAGCTTCTGTCCCCCAAACAGAAACCCAGGGTGTGATGGAGCCAACTCCTCCCCTCCTTGCACCTTGCTACTTAGTAGCTGTCTGCCTCCAAAGCCTTGTGCTCTCATTTGCCACGTTCCAACTCCCAAATTCCTGTTCCAGTTCCTCTGTTGCATGGGACAGGTCACCAGCAAAGCTAGGCTTTTCAATGAACGATTCAAATCCAAATGCTACACTGAGACAGTTGGGGAGAACCTTCTGGAGGAAGGAAAACTCAAGGTAGACCTCAGACAGTCAGGCAGAATTTGGATTGGTGGAGGGTCTGGGAAAGCAGAACCAGCAAAAGGGGAAATGGGTGAACCGATCTGACATCTAATTGGAAGTTGGTAAGGGTGATGATAAGGGTTTCTGTTGGAGCTGAGGCAGGGAGAGGGTCTCTTTGTCCTGTCCACAAAAGGGCATCTTAGTTCTCCCTAAATCATCTGCCAACAGAGATTTAGGAGACAATTGTAAACTCAAAAAAATTCATGAACCTTCTGGATGTGAGGGAATGTTGTCGTTGCATGTGACTCAGGTGCAGAGGCCAAGGCCTTGTAGGACGAACCTGGCGGCTGGTTTTATGGACAGAGCATGGGGCTGCATGTGGATGACTTAGCCACCACTGGCCTGTGATGGAGACACAAATCTAAGAGAAACAGAAAAGCATTCCGGAGTTAACTGTAGTCAAGGTCCAACTGGTGTCCCCTTAGCTACTTGCCCAAGGACCTAGGAATGACTCACCCTTTTGGCCCTCAGTGGATGGGTGGAAGACTAGAATCTGGGCCCTGAAGACTCAGTGTACCCACCCCCTTTGTCAAAGATAAACAAAGCCAGACACCAAAGTGGAAAGGCCAGATTTTAACCAAGAACATACTACTGCAATAAGGAAGAGGTCCAATGTGAAATGAATTCAGTTTCAATTTGTAGAGGTGACTGGCTATTTTTTTAAAGATTTTTTATTTATTCATTTGATAGATCACAAATAGGCAGAGAGGCAGGCAGAGAGAGAGGGGGGAAGCAGGCTCCCCGCTGAGCGGAGAGCCCAACTCGGGGCTCAATCCCAGGACCCTGAGAAAGGCAGAGGCTCAACCCACTGAGCCACCCAGGCGCCCCGTGACTGGGTATTTTAAAGAGAGAATGAGGGAGTCCGGAGGGAGGTGGGAGGGGCTCAGGAGTCAGGGAAGTGAAGAATGACAAAGGGTTGGCTGGTGTAAATGACCGGGCCAGCTGTCTGTTAGCCGGCAAGTCTCTCGGAAGTTAGGATTCTATCCTCCCAAGGAGATCGGGAGACCGAGGCCCTATCCTTCCTGATGATTCCATTTCAAAGGAATGGCTTTCTGGTCCTTGGGAAACACAACACCAGAGCTGTAGGAGCTACATATACATCTCAAAGGGACAGAGGAAGGAGTCAAAGTGGCAAGCCCTTTGTAGTAAGTGTGTAAATTGGAGTAGTCGCCTATCTTCAGGTGTTGGCTAAAACAAACAATAAATCCTTTCGGCAGCCTCGAGCTTGATCTGGCCCGCACTTCAGAAGAGCTACGGTCATCCTAGGGATGTGGCTTTGGGTTGTTAGAAACTATGTTACTGTGTTTAAGTCTTTACTGTGCAGGATGGAGGATGAATGAATCATTTGTGTCGAGGAGTGTAGTTTTTATAGGCCAACACTGAGGCCTAGGTGAGAAGAGAGCTTAGAGGAGCCTGGCTTAAATTTGGTCAAGCAGTGAATCTTTGTCACCTTACAGCTGGAAGAGTCTAGGATTGTGCGGCAGGGTGACCGTCACCAAGTGTTGTCTTCAGGGGTTTGCAGTTCCCAGAATGGCAGGACGGCAGGTGGTAAGGAGAGGTCAGGAAGCCACCTTCCCACACTGCACTACCCCAGCCTGTTTTATTTTTATTTATTTAATTCTTTAAAGATTTTATTTATTTGAGAGAGAGAAAGAGAGAGAAAAAACGAGCAGGGGGGAGAGGGATGAGCTGACTCCCCACTGAGAAGAGAGTCCAATGTGGGGCTCTATCCCAGGACCCTGAGATCATAACCAAAGCCGAAGTCAGATGCTTAACCCCACTGAGCTACCCAGGTGCCTCCCCAGCCGGTTTTAGGTCATAGCCCACCCAGAGGCAATGCATTTTTCTGAGCCCACTGTACTCCCCCTTTGAGACCACACCGCTTGGCTTACATCCATGGTTGGGGTTGGGCGTGGGGGAGCCGGGATGCACCAGAAAACCTTCCCAGCTTTAGAGAAAACACCAAGGGCTAAGATCGGGAAACACCTCTCAGTCAGATGGCCCACACCATATTTTTCTTCCCAGGATGAACTGATTTGTTTATTTATTACAATTAAAAAGGGCACTCGTGTGCTAAACTATGCTAGGGCCCTGCCCTACATGGCCTGGCTTTTCAGAGGCTAATATTCCACGGCAGGCCCATCACTGAAGGACAAAGACAGCACTCTAACAAACAAACAGTAGCAGTTCTCAGAGTGGTTTCCTAGACCAGCAGCCAGCGGCCTCACCCGGGATGTTGTTAGAAATGCAAATTCCCGGGCACACCCTAGAGTTAATGAAACAGAAACGGCGAGTGGGGAGCCAACTGTCTTTGAGCAAGCTCTCCAGGAGAATGTGATGCACGCCAAAGTTTGAGAACCACTGACCTACAGGCTTCCTCTCTGCCAGAGGAGATGCAGCTTGGAGGGCGAAAGTGCGGTCGACCTGGAGCTTCCTGGAGGGTTTGAGGTAGGTCTGGACGTTGGGGAAGGTCCCTGATAAGAGAAGACATGGAAAAAAAATATTGAAAACGTGTGCGCCTTACCCTTGACAGCAGGGAGGGAGCTAAGAACATCTGACAAAAGAGAGCGCTCCGGGGAACCCACAGTCAGTCGGCTCCCTTTTCCCGGGTGGGGAAAACCCCACGCCCACGCGGCTGCTGGAGCCCCTTCTCTCGCCTGAGCGCAGAGGCCCTACCACAGCTCCTCCGGCTTGCAGAGCCCGGGCGCGCAGCCAAGCTGGTCTCAGGTCATGGCTCTTTGGGAGCGCGAGTGGGAACTGTACCCGAACAGAGGTTCAGGGGCTGGGAGGCTTCCCCTCCAGCCGGGCTCGGCAGCAGCTGGCCACAGCCGCGTCTGAGAGGCATCCTGGGCTACAGTTTGCACCTCCCTGGGGATCCAGGTATTCGACCCGAGCCCGGGGCACCGCAGACCCGCACATCCTCTGTTTCAAACGCCGGGAGTCCAGCCTTCTGGGAATGGAGATTTCCCATCCCCCACCTCGCCGACCCCACCTCCTGCGCGATAGACCACCCCCCCCGGGCCCCGGACGAACTACAAAGCCCACAATCCCTAAGGCGCGCGCGCTGTCTTCCGGGAGCTGTAGTCCTAGATGTGGCGCGCCCCGAGCGGCCCAGCGCCGGCTGCACTCCATATCCCAGCATGCCCGCGCGCGAGCGGGTGGAGGAGGGTGGGGAGAGACGGAGAGGATGTGAATGGGGAGGGGGCAGTCGCCCCCTTCCCCCACCCTTCCCTTCAAGCCGGGCTGGGGTGGGGGGAGGGGCCGGACTGAGGCGGCGGCGGCGGCTCGCTCCGGGAGGGCAGAGCCGGCAAGGGCGGGACTGGCCCGCTGCGGGCGGACGAGGGAGCCGCGGAGCTAACGGGTCCGGACGCAGCCGGCGGCGGCGGCTTTCTGCACGGGCGGAGGCGGCGGTAGGAGCGGCGAGCATGGCCCGCGCGGCGCCCGGCGCTGACTGAGGTGCGCGGGCGGGATGAGGGCGGGCGGGATGCGGGGCGCCCCGGGCCCCTTGCTGCCCGAACCCCTTCCGCGCGGGCNNGCGCGGGCCGCTGGCTCGGCCCAGCGGCCCAGACCGGCCCGGTCCACCCCGGCAACTTCCCCGGGGTCGGGGCTCTGGGTTCCCCCACGGGGGCGGGGGTCCCCGCGTCTTGGCCTCAGTCCCCATCCCCGCCTTCTGCTTCTGTACCTCGAGCGGCTCCCAGCCCTAGAGGCGCGACTGTTCCACTCTTTGGTGGCAGCCCCCAGCCCCAGCTCTGGGAAGCGCTCCCTGCCCCAGTCCCTGCTTCTGTCTGTCCACTGGCTGGTTCGTACCCCCAGCCCCTGCGCGCTCTTGGCCTCGGAGCTACCTGGAGACCCCTGCCCCGCTCCTCTTGGCCACAGGCTGTCTTGGCACCATCAGCACCTCTCTCCTCTTTCCCCTACTTGGCACTCGCCCCTAGCCACCCCAAATGGCCCATTTCCCTCTGATAAGACCTAACAGCTCGACCTCTTTCTTGCTTTGGAGAAACTGAGGCATGACATAAACCAGGAACTTGGCCAAGGCCATGCCCCAGTCCTTGGAGGGCTGACCTGAGCCCATGCCTTGGAATGGAAGTCATTTTTTTTTTCTCTCCCTTCAGCCATTCCACTGTAACTGGACCAAACTTCCCAAGCCCCCTGCAGCATCTCTGGGCTGAGCTCACTTTAGGTTCCCCTTTAGCTCTCTGCCACTTCTGTTAACCCTGTGCTCCTTCCCATAACCCACTTCTGGCCCTCTCTCCCTGTGAAGAGTCACCCACCCTTGCTTCTTTGCTCAAGTTAGCCTTTCAATTTCTATTTCTTGACAACTGCATCCATCTCCCATCTTGTGTCTTGCTTTACAGTTGCATAAAGCACTGAAGAACAGAGTCTAAGGTACTGGGGGTCAGGGGAAAGAGAAGTGCTGGTGGGAGAAAGGGAGTGGCAGCCTCTTCTGGCCAAAGCCTCTGAGGAGGCTTCAGGGCTCTCTGGGGCCTCTGGGAAACAGTCATTCCTAGCCAGTAACTCACACTCCCATGCTGTCTTTGGGACAGTTGTCTAGACGCCAGCTGGTCATTCCTTCTTCTTACTATGCCTGGTGGGCTCTGAAGTCCCTCTGAGATGGAGGGAACCTCCTACCTTGGTAGACATGGTGGCATAAGAGGAGTCTGGGAGACCACACCCCTAAAACTTACCTGGATTCTGCTGCTAACTTTGGAAAGATGCCTGCCTGCTGTGTGCCCTGAGTGCTTTGTGGAGGAAGGCACAGTGTCTGTAGGCGTTAATCTCAAGTTTAGTCGTGGTGTTCTGAGGGGAAGAGGGAACCAGGGCTCAGAGAGGTGGCACAGACTTGCCTAATTCAGGTTTTTGTTTTCTAGTCTTCCTTTGGCAAATTTGCCTTTGGGTCACCCCTTTGCAGCCCAGTCCTCTTTCCCTGTGGGAATTTGGGGGAGGGAGGGCAACCTATGAGCCATCAGGGAGTTTGCTGGGGTCCTGAATGAGCAGTCTTGATCTGAACCAGATGGCTCACTGCTTCAGCACCCCCTCTCTGATCCCTCCCCCTTGGCTGTGAATAGGATGCCTTTAACCTTGTAACTTGAGATTGGAGGAAGAGAGGCCAGGGGGCCAGCTGTCTGTGTGTTTATATCTGTATCTGCACACTCGTGTGCAAGCTTGCTAGGGGCCTGTGGGAGTGACCCTGCCCAGGAATGCATTGTTGTGATGTGCTGTGGCATGTTCATGGCCCTCTAGGAACTTTCAGAGCCCAAACCCCCGACAGGGCCAATTTCCAAGTCCCTAAGAACCACTGGGTGTGGCCTCATGGGAGCATATCTCCACATGTCAAGCTTCTGGACCTGAGACATGCCTCTGGGTGAGGATCACTCCTCTTGAGAAAGCTGCCTGCGGTTGAAGAGTTCGAAATAGCAGCATTGGGGGTGGGTTTCCAGAACTGGTGCTCTTCTTCTCCCCAGTCATGGCAAGAGAAGGTCTGAGGGGTAGGAGTCTGGGGAGAGGGGTAGAAAGTGATTCCTTTGACTTCTTTTATGCCACATCCTGCCTAATGTATTTGTGTACTTGATTTGGGCCCCCATTAGACTGTGGAAGTTCTTCAAATGTGTGCTCTTTTCAGGGATACCATCACCCACCTCGATCCTTGGTGCATGGCGTTCAGCAAATGTTTGAGTTAAAGCAGAGTCACACCATTAAAGGTTTAGGGCAAGGTTCCTCATATTGGAGCAGGCATCAGAATCCCCTTGAGAGCTGTTCAAGGCACAGATTGCTGGGCCCCACTCCCAGAGTTTTCTGATTCAGTCAGTCTGGGTGGGGCCTAGAATTTGCATTTCTGCTCAGCTCCTCAGAGAGAACACTTAGAGAACCACTGGTTTGGACTGTTAACAGTTGCTTGGGAGATTAATCCAGGCAGATAAAAGTCTTAGGGGGGACTTCTGCCTTGCTCCTCAACCCAGGTTTGTTCTGGCCACTGCACTGGATTGGCCTTTGCCTTTCATTCTCACACTGCCCAGTGTTGACTAGGTTAATGGTAGGGGTGACTTGCAGGGCCTTAGCTCCCAGTCCCACTGTAACCACATAGAAGACACTATCCCATGGTTGTTTGAAGGAAGGCCCCACAAAAGCAGGACATTTAGGAACTAAGGCTTTGGAAAAGGGATGGCTGTGTGGACATGGGGAAGCAGACGCTGAACCACACCATCATTTGCCCCCACTGTCTCTCAGACTGAGCAGGTTGGAGTATTTGCAAGGCGAAGTCCTGCCATGGCCGTGCACTGGACAGGACGCCTAGGAATCTCCGAAGTTTAGAAAAGTGGGGCGAATCACTTCCATTGTGCTTTTACTTTGTGAAGCATTTTTTACTGTTGTTTTTCAGTAGGTTTTTAAGGCAAATCTAGATCCAGGTGGGGTTACGTGGTAAGCCCTAGGACTCCTGATTCTAGCCCTCTGATAGAGAATCTTTTCAACCAGCTACTAATAGGTAGAATAATGGCTGGTATTAACTGTGTGCTTACTGCTAGCCAGGCATCATGCTAGATGCCCTCACATTGAGAGATTGGCATTATTGACACTACCTCATAGGCAAAGTACTGAAACCTACAGAACTTTCGAGACTTGCCCGAACTCAGACAGCTTAGTAAGTGGAGGATCTGGAGCTCAGACTCTGGTCTTTCTGATGACACACTCCACATTCTTTGTCACTCGCGGTCTGTTTTGCCCAGTGAGCCTGTAATTGTCCTTTGGGTTGTCTGCCCCCAAAGTCTGGTGAATTTTACTGAACCTGAAACTATGCTGGGTTGCTGGGTGTTGTTGGGGGTGGATAATGACCAAGTCACTGTCCCATAGGAGGGGGCTAAGGCAGGTACTCCAATGTCGACACTGGAAGAAGGCAGAAGGGGCAGCTAGTGGCTTGTTGCTTTAAAGGAAGCAGAAGCCATCCCCATAGAGGGTTCAGAAGAGGCCTTTGGGCTCTGAAGGGGCAGGTAGAGCTTCAGCAGTGCCTGTGGGCTGGAGAGGTGCCAACGGCTGCTGAGGGAGGCCATCATGGCACTTATAGGGAGTTTTCCCTTTTGGCTGGAACATAGGAAATGTATGTCAGAAAGTACTAAGAAAATCCTCTTTGGTTACAAGCAACAGCTTGGCTGACTTTGGCAAGAAAGGACTTCCTTAGAAGATTGTGGGGACTCCCAGAATCAGAGAGATGACTCAACACCCATGTCCCCACCAGGGTCTCCGGGTGGGTACGGCAGGAACCAATGGCCAGGAGACTCCAGGGTAGCACTGTCGCCAGGATAAATCTGCTGCAGCCATGCTCAGTAATTTTGTCACCACAGCTTGGGATGCACATCCCAGGGAGGAGATGTCTGGTTGGCCCAGCCTAGCAGGGAGGGCTGGTGGCATGGTAGGCAGTGCACCCAGACTGTACTGAAAAGTTAAAGTCCCCAGAAGAAGAGAAAATGGACACTGCAGGAGATCAGTCCAGAAAACCATTAGACAAGGACTTGAATTGGCAGGTGGCAAGTGGAGCACTTAGTTCTGACAAGTTCCTGAGCAGGCAAGGGGCAGACTGGATATATATAGCTGGTCATAAGGGGACAAGAAAAGAAGGGAGGGAGGAAACAGAAAACTAGGTAGATAGGTTCCAGGTGAGACGTAGTGAAACCTGGAATTTGGCAGCAGAAATGGAAAAGAAGAGACTGATTCTAGAGAGATTGCGAAAGTAGCTATCATCTTGCGGAACAGACGCTTCGTTGGCTGGGGTTTGACATTTCAGTGTCTGGGTGATGAGGTTGGTCTCTTTAGCTGACATGGGGAAGTCAGGAGGAGGAAGAGTTTGCGGGAGAAGGTGATGCGCACTTGCTTTGGAGGAGCTGTGCACAGGATGCTGACGGCACATCCGGAGCCTGGGTGAGCTCATTACTCCTGACTCCACTCTGCCTGAGGTTTGGGGCTCAGCCCTGAGTATGTGGGGCCCCAAAGCCACAGGAGCCCTGCACATCTTGAAAGCACCTGGGACTTTGTGGCCAACGCTGAGCACGCCTGCGTCTCTTCTCTCTCCACCCATGAGCCTGGGGTGGGCTTCTCCTTCCTTCCCCTTCCCTACTCTCCGTTCCGATGCCCCAGCTTCCCTACCCTGTGTTCTGCAAACCTGAGCCCTTAGCAACGTAAGGGCCTAGCTCACCTCTCTGGGGACTTGGGTTTTTGAGTTTTCCTCCCTTTCTGCTCAGATTGCTTGTTTACAATAAGTCTTTGCTAACTATGAGGGCCCACATCTCCAAGTGACATTTCAGAAGGAGAGGGTCTGAATTTGCTCTCTGGGAAGAGCAGGCTTTTCCTCCAGTTATGCTGTGTTCACCTGGGATGCCTGCGTGTGTCCCTGACCAGGCATTCTAGAGTACTTCTTGGTGCTGATTTATAAATCATTATCATAATTACAACATATTGTCAGTGGAGACTTCATGTTGCCATTACAGATCTCCTCTGAGGCTCCAGGGCATAGGCTGGGCTTCGGGCCACCCCAACTTGCTAGCTGAGAGCCGGGGAAATTTTTTCTTACAGGAATGGGAGGGAGGGAGAGGACCCTGATCCTTCCCTGGGGCTGGGGTAGGGGAGCTGTGCCAGAGGGTACTTTATCCCCACAGATTCTCAGAAAGATGGTCATCTTCCTGGAGTGAAGAGGACTACTTCCCTCAGTTCCAGCTATTGGCATTCAAATATATGTGATCTTTTGCCATCTATAAATACAGTGCATAGTACCGCGTATAATAAGGTGAACCAAGGACAAGAGACATTTAGAGAAAAATGTAATTTTAATTTTGATATCAATGATAAATTGTTATTTGTGTATAGTAATATTAAAACAAAAAGTTTTGATATCGAATGCTAAAATCATGCTCAACCCAGCTTTTTCCTTCAGGGGGTTGTGACTCTGCAAGTGGGGAAGCCCAGGGAGGGTAAGCGATTTCCTGGCTGCTGAGGTGGGAAGGGAGCCAGAGCCAGTGAGTCTGTGGCCCTGAGGGGCTTTGTTCTCTGTCCCATCGTCCTCTGTTTTTCATCTCTTCCTGGGTTATCATCTTTGCCCATTAGGGTCTCTTTTCTCTCCTCTTCCTCCATAGGAACAGGGTAGAAAACATACCAGAGGGACCCTGAAAGTAGCTCCACTTCTGTGTGGAGCTTCCTTCCTGCTCCCAAAAGAGCAACAGTGCAGGACTTAAGAGAGACCAGGGCACCCTGAGCCGCTGTGGCAGGACGCAGGGACCCCAGAGAGCAGTCCTGGTCCTGCTCTGCCCTTTCTGGAATCCTTCAGCTGTCAAGTCCTAGCACCGCCAGGAGGCAACAACCTCCCAGCCTCAGGAGGTCGGTAGCCTTTTGAGGAAGAAAATCAGCAAAAAATGCAAATAGCTGATTGGTCTAGGGGGAGCTGCTCTGGTGAGGAAAAACCAATGAGTTATTTATTTGTTGGCTAAAGGGAATTTGGAGGGGTAGTGAAGATGGGAGGATGAGAGGGGTTGTAGGAGGAGGCACAAGTGAGGGGCCAGGGAGATGGGGTGGAGCTGTCCCTTTCTCCCTCCTGTCACTACCCCAGCTCCATTCCTTTCTTTTTAGGCCTTCCTTGGGTTGAAAGGGACATCAGTAGAACTTTGCATCTCCCCTGACCTGTGAGTGGAGTTCCCTCCAACCCTCATTCCCACCCAAGTTCAGTTAAAGACAAAATACCAATCCTTTGATGCTGGTGGTGAACTGGAACCAGAGTCAGGAGGAAATGAGAGTCTCTGTGGGCCTGTGCAGAGTCCTTTGGCTGTGGGGCTAAAACAGCAGCCAAAGGGAATGAGGCTGTATGGGCAGGGCAGGGGAAGGGAGAGAGCCCCTGAGCCCGTCCTGGTTCCTCTCTTTCTTGGGTTCTCTGGGGAGCCATGCGACTCTGGGGCTGCCAGACTTTGAGGGAGTTTCCAGGGGTTGGCCTTCTCTGTGTGCTGTCTTGTCCCAGAGGGCTTGGTGTGTCCCCAGACCCACACCTGCGTTTTCAACCTCTGGCTTCCTGGGGCCTCTGGCATTGCTTAGGAAGAGACCTTAGGTACCACAGGAGAGAATGACGGGGGTGAGGAGAGGGATGGGGACCCTGTTCAGGCTCTTCTAGTGGAGTGGAGTCCACATCTTCCTTAGACAGGAAGGTGCTGTGAAATGGGGAGTAGGGTAAACAGTTTACATCAGGAAGGTTCAACCAGGGGCCAGACTGGCAGCTGTTTGATGAAAGACTTTTCTCAGTGCCTGAGGAGTAATTCACACTTGACCCTAAAGCAACAGTGGGCAAACTTCTAAGATGAATGGGAGTTTTAATCTCTCAAGTGGCATTTCCCCTGCATAACAAGAAGATACCTCACGTCCCTTCAGATCTGGGTGAGGTATTTTGAAGGGTGTCTTCTTCCGCCCGGGCCACCTGTCCTAATAATTCCTACCCATCTGGGATCTGTGGGCTTACCTTCCTCTTTATGCTGTGCAAAACAGGTTGCATCCAGCAGGCCCTCTGTTAGCAGCCTGTGAGGCCAAGGTGGAGGTCTGGGCTGGCTCAGGACCCCGGGGCCTCAGGGCAAGGCTCTCTGGCCTTTCTAAAGGGGGAAGCAGCTTGTTTGGTGAGAGGGACCCCCTCGGTGATTTTCACAGCCTGGGACCCAGTCTGACTGTATGCATACAGGGCCCTTGCTGCCTTAGCTACTACGCACAGGGGTTTGATGCTGTGTGACCCAGGGTGAGTCCTGCCTCTTTCTAGGCCTCAGAGTCCTCTTCCAGGAGTACAGAGTTTGAAGGCCTTCTCAGGGACTTGCTGTTAAGCCATCTGGTAGACAGAGCCATCAGAGGAACACCATGTCCTAAATGAGGCAGTGGTCCTGGGGGTCCACTATGTGGTCTAGACATTTATGGGAATCAACTTGATCCTCTTCTAACCTACCTGGATGATTAAACAGCAGCCAGCCTGCTCTGGCATCTCTGGAGAATTTGGGCTCTTAGTAGCCAGGAGATTTGTCCCCCGGCCTCCACTGTCCTCATCCTTACCTCCTCCTAATCTTTGCTCTGATTCTGTCCTGAGTTCAGGCAGAAAAACCCATCTGGTCTCTCATCACATTCCTCCTTTCCTACACTGGCCACTGGTTAGGTCCCACGGTGACTGTTTATAGGGTTCCTGTTTCTTTCTGTTCCCAATTCCCTCCACCTGCTTATGCCCTGGGCTCTACTCTAGCCAGGTTTCTTTTGTCCCAAAGCCAGAGAGGGGGGTGGTATCACAGGCTGATCACAGGAGGGGGCACATCTGTAGCACGATCCAGGGCGAGTCTTCCAGGAGTTGAGAACACACCTGGAAGGCGGTGGGGGAGGACTTCTTAGTAGAGAGAGGAGGGTGGCAAGGAAAAGGCCACACTCACCAGGATGAAAGGCTTGATCTGAAAGGGCAGGGCATGATTAGGGACCTTTGGAAGACCGGTTTGGACAGAGCATAAGGTATGTTGGATAATTGCCAAAGAAGGAAGGGCAGGATGGAGGGGTCTAGCTGACAAATCGGCCCCAAGACCCATTCTGGTGCAGGAAGACACACAGGCTTTCCTGCAGGACTGCGCTGGTCACGGCAGGATTGTGCATGCTGGAAGTGTGGGAAGGGTTGTTAATGACTGTTTGTTCTCCACTGGCTGTGAGCCAGCCAAGGGTCAGTCTGATAAGAGGGAAGAGATAGACTCCTTGAGTTTTATACTCTCGACAGCTGCCTTCTCTCAGCCGGCCACACAGATACTGACAGTCTATTGTGGCACTGCTCTTGGTCTATCTCCTCTCCTTCCTGAAGTACACAGTTCCTGGCTTCAGCCCAGCTGGGTTTCCCCTGCCTAGCCGCCAGTTCCTGTTCCCATCTGCGGTCAGATGAGGCCTGCACTGGGGGAGGGGTCAGTCCTGGCAAGACCGTGTCCATTCTGAGCCTGACCCCAGAGTGGGAAGCCACCCCCGGTTGGGGTCAGGGCTCTGGGCTAAGCAGTGACTCCCAGGCCTGCCTGGTCCATTTTGGTCTCAGGATTACCTTGCCACCCACTCACCCAGGTCTGCAGCCAGGAGGCATTTGGGGAGTCCTTCCTTTGCCCCAGAGCATTAAGAGGTTTGGCCATTTTGCTGGGAGGATTCAGAGTTGGGGGTCTGAGGGGATCTGATAGGATTTGCATTTGCAAAGATCACTTTGGTCTCCCTGCTGAGAATGCATTGGGAAGATCTCTAGTGGGTCTGGGGCTTCAGTTAACAGGGGACTACTGTAGGTGAAAGATGACAGATCCTTGGATACTTTGATGGTGATAGACATAGAGACAAGTAGAAAGATGAGAGATCTAGGTGGTAAAAATTAGGTGAACTTGGTACTAGGTTGCCTGAGAGAGGTTGGAGGAAGGAGGGGGCATAGATGGCCTTCAGGTAACAGGGTTGGATGGATGATGTCCCTTTCCCTAGGGACAGAAATACAGGAATACAAAAAGGAATACAGAAAGAGGACCAGGTTTGGGGGGCTTAGAGCATGCATGAGTTTGGCTTGGGGCAGGTTGAGTTTTGAGGTATTTTGGGGTCCTCTAAGGTATGTCATCAAGGGGTAGCATCCAGAAATGAATGGAATAGATGGGTCTGGAATTCAAGGGGATTGTCTGGCAACATTTGAAACACCAGATGTGATTCTTAACAGATTGAGAAACAGGTTTGGAAGGGGATCCTCCAAAATCTATTCCTAGTGTCCTGACTTCTCACTGTATCCCATGGTGAGGGTCATATTCTCTTTCCCTGACTGATTTAGTTGGTTCAGGATCCTGGCCAGGCAGCAAAAGACACAATACCCTCCCCTGCTGAATCTTTCCTGTGGTTGAGGGGCTCTGGCAGTGGGAAGTGCTGATCCTAGGCCACCCAGGAAGACTATGCATGACTGAGCCTCCCTCACCGTCTGCAAATCTGGGCGGTGTCCCTTGCTGGAGAAGGTCTTGGGTCCTGGCCAGAACTGAGCCACTGCTGGGAATCCCAGTACCACTTCTCTTTGCGTGGACTCTGAGCTGGGTTGACCTATCAAGGATGGGATTTTGGGGACAGGTTCTGGGTAGTCATTCTATGTCAGATGGCAAGTTATACAGGAAGTGGCTTAAAAATGTTTTTTAATTGAAATTCAGTTTAGTTAACATATTGTATTATTAGTTTCAGGAGTAGGATTTAGTGATTCATCAGTTGCCTGGAACACCCGGTGCTCATTGCCTCAAGTGCCCTCCTTAATGCCCACCTCCCAGTTACCCCATCACCCTCCACCCTAGCAACCTTCAGTTTGTTGTGGCTTTTTAAAAATTTCTTTAAATGAAATGGAAGCTGGCTATACATGTGTGCAAGATTGTATCTGTTGGACTTACTCCATTACAAAGGCTAAAAATCCAGCTTGAAGAGCCCATTGGTAAAAGGGACTCCGTTGAGTGTATGGCTGGCTGCAGTCTGGGAAGATGGGGGCTCAGACCACATCCATCTCACTCTGCCCTTCTCCGTAGCGATGCTACTCTCACTTCCCACATGGTAGTCCCCAGTGGCTTACCGGCAGGACCCACCCCACACCCAGTACTGTGACTGCGTGCATTTGATGCTCTGGTTGGCCAGGCCTGGGTGGCATGGCACAGAAATGGAAATTTGAAGAGAGGTGGCTCCTCAAAAGAAAATAGTCAGCAGGCAGTGCAAGGTGTGCGCTTGGACTCAGGGAAATCTTGCAGTAGTTCTGTGACCTGACTTACATGTCAGAAACACCACTGTAGACCAGTTGACAAGAATTTGTGGCCATTTATTAATTTACCTTGTTATAAGCTAACTGCTGAAATGGAGACTGGAACTCAGAATCATTGAGTCATTCCATTTACAGATCAGGAAGTAGAAGTTGAGAAAGTTGCCCACTGTCCTCAAATCAGAAGATGGAAGCATTGAGAAGAAAACCCAGGTCAGGGCGCCTGGGTGGCTCAGT
>LNAC01000044.1:86733-164411 GCA_002007465.1 Ailurus styani | reverse complement strand
AAAAAAAAAAAAGAAAACCCAGGTCATCTGATGTGGGCGGGGTTCACACTTCAGTGTGAAGTGGTTTTTTTTTTTTAGGTGATTTCTAGCCCCTTTAGCTGCCCATCCACAAGGGGTGATTCATCCCTTGGACTGCAGGTCAAAGAGTGGACACAGGCAGGTTCTGGCGAAGGGTCCCTTCTTCCTGGTGGCCCAGGGCCATCTGCATTGTGGATAGTGTTATGCAGGGGTCTGTCTGAGATGGGGGAGACACTCACTGCGGCTTCAAACTGGTCCCAGTAAACAGAAGAAGCATTGGCCCAGCTCTAGTGGGGTTCTACCCTGGTGCTGCCTTCGTCTGTCCTCTTGGCTTCCCCAGCTCTCACTCTCCTCCGTATTGTTTCCTGGTGGGTCCTGGATAAGGATGCAGCTCTAAGGCTGTTGTGCTTTCTGGATTGGGTTGGGTGATTTCCTGGAGGGGGGAGTTGTGTCCCTCTGTCTTCTCCCTTGGAGGAGCAGCCCCAGGACAGTGGTGCCAGTTTTAGGTACAGACAGACAAATAACACAATTTTGACTTCCTTTCCCATCGCCTCCAGTTTGTGAGGGAACAGAGATTAGACCCAGCTTGGCAGAGCCAGGAATGAGGTGTTGGAGAAAGAACTCTGGGCTTCAAGCCTCTGACTTAGAAAGAGAAGGCTTCAAGTTCAGTCTGACACATGCTTCTTGCCTGGGTGGCCTCTGATCCAGAAAGGAAAGACTGTCCCTGTGAAGGGCTTTGGGGTATTTGAAAGTGTGAATGTAGATTAACAAAATGCCAGCTGGTCCTAGGAGCTTGAGGGCAATTCTCCCCAAGTCCTCAGTGCTGACGGAGTGAGGGAGGGCTCTTCTGAGTTTGGGACAGAATTCCTCTTTCATTCTGACCATCTTATACATCTTTCCTCCTGCCCTTCAGACACTTGCTGACAGCCGGTTAGTTCTTCTCTCCCAAACTGTCTGCTAGCCCACACTGGCCAGTGTCCTCGCTCTGCCCGCCTGCTCATCTCCCGGAGTCCCCCTGGTTGCCTGTTTCTGTCTGGGGCTGCATTCTAAGTGCTCACCCAGCCTGGCTCAGACCTCCGTGTTCCCTTGGCTGAGCCACAGTGTCTACTCCCATCGCTATCTCTCTCTGCTCTCTGTGAGGCTGAAACTCCATGCTGCCTCTGGTCCACAGTGCAGCTTACAGTTATTGCTTATTTCATCTTGGCAGGGACTGCGTGAGGCAAACGGGGCAGGCATTATCATGCTCATTTTACAGATGGAGGGCTGGAGCCCAGAGAGGTATAATCTACCCAAAGACATAACTATCAAACAGCAGAGCCAGTTCTGGAATGGAGGTGCTCCAGGTTTAGTCCAGAGTTCACCCTAAAATGTTAACTCATAGGTCCATGTTGGGGTGGGGATGCCCCAGTCTCACCGGGGAAGGCAAAAGGCTTGAAAGCAGGCCCTGGGCCCCTCTTTTCATAGCCCCCAGATCACCCCTGCGTGGCCCCAGTCCCAAATCAGCGCATCCCTTAGTGACCACAAAAGACATAGTAAGCTAGACAGTAGCGGCTGCTCCCTGGGGACCATTGTAATGGGCCCTGGTCTGTGTATTCCTCCCTTCCACATCCGCCCAAAGTTGACGACAGTAACACTTGTCACGATGGATATCATCTTAGCCAGATCCAGGGGGATGAGTCACTTCTTGAGAATAGGACTGCGGAGGGCTTCTTGCTCCCACACCCCTCTCTCCCCTCACCTGGGAGGGAGGGTCAGAGGCAGTGCAAGAAGAAGGCTCCCTTTGGCCCTTCCCATAACAGCTGACAGTGTGACTTTGCAGAGGTGGTAACCTGCATAACCTAGCAACCTTGAGGATGGTCTTTATCTCAGGAGCCCTGCCAGAGTCAGTCACAGCATATTATCAGCTCCTCTCTAAAGAGGAAGATGCTCAGCCAAAGCAGGAGAGAAATGAAAGCAGGTGCTGGGGATGACCCAGCCCAGAGCTGGGCTCTCCAGTTTCCTGGCCACTTGCTCTCTGCTGCCTGGAATTACACAGGGAAGAACGAGGGGGAGAGGGTGGGGGTGCTTCCCAAAGCTACCTGTGGGGTTGGTGCTAGAAGTTACTGAAGGCACCATGCTGAGCGTGGACTCTGGGCCTCTAACTGGAACTTCCAAGGTCTCCGTTGGAAAGGCAACATTCAGAGGACACAGCGACCAAGCGAGAGGCCTGGTTCTGGGCTCCTCCGCCGTTTTACTCCGCTTTTCGCTCCTTCCACTCCCAGGGGAGAAGGAGGACATCACTTGCCTTTAATCTCTTGTCCAAGTATGGCTGCAAACACCTTCTTTGGGTTTCCATTAGCATAGCTGCCACAGGCTGACCTTTCCAGACGACATTACTAAATATAAAGGAAAAACAAGACAAAGCTAAAGATAGAGAATAAAAGCAGTGTGGCTCATAAAGTGCAGTCAACAAGTTTGTTTTCAGGGTTTTCAGAGTACTCCACTGCCGGAGCCTCCTGCCGCCAGGCCAGCATACCTCTGCATGCCCTTCCAGCAGAGTCTCTGGCCTCCTAGCACTGACCTGTCTCCTTGTCTGAAGCAACCACTAGAACCCATACTACCATGAATCTTCTCCAGGAAAGCTGGACTACCTCCTAATCAAGTGCCTGGCCTACCCTCCTCTCTACCCCGGGCTCCCGGCTCTGTCCCTGGGTCCCAGGGGACCGGGGGATTTGTACCCACATAACTATACCTCACGGGAATTCTGTCTTAATCTAAATAAGCCTTGTATTAGGACCCATCTGTTGACACAGTGCTCATGGCCCCAGCTTAGCCCACACCTGCCCTTGAAGGGCTCGCGGTTCTCCACCATCCCATCTTGTCCGGAACTGGACAAGGGTGCCCACCTGGTTCTTTCCTCCCATGGGGCTACAAGAATAGAAGCTGATACGAAGTGGGCCCGTTCCATGGAAGTTTTTTGGGTAGATCGGGGAAAAGATTGTGTTGAGAAACAAAAACCACACCCCCTGAAGTCATCTAATCTTGATGAAGGGCGTAGGTAAAAGCCTGGCCACAAAGTTGCATTTCCAGCCTGCAGCACGGCCTCCGTGTCCTGCCTGGCACATGAGTGGTGCCCAGGAGCCAGCTGTCCACACTCCAGCCTGCTGCCTGCCCGCATGCACGGTGCTCCCATTTCATACCAAATGTTCAGATGAAGACACAAAAAATCAAAAGCACCACCACCTCACAAGGAGATGTGGGGGCAGGATGGAGAGAAAAAGGGAGGTTGTCATCAGTTACAGTCTGCTGTCCCCACCCTGCTATGGTTGGAGCCCTTTAGAGAAATGTGTCTTGTGCAGAATAGGCCTCCATGCCTGCAGCCCAGTCTGTTACCTTCATGATATTGCCTGGTCCCAGAGGCCCTGGCAGACATTCCACGCGGAGGCTGGCAAGGCCGTGAGGACAGAAAAGCTAAGTCACAGGTCATACCAGCCCAGTGGAAGAGGACTGGCACATTCCTGGGACTGATGACAGAGAGTCCCTTTCTCACCTGTATCTTCACGCCTAGTATGAGCCCTCGCCGAGTGAGTGTGCTGCTCTTGACATCCGGCCCCTGGGCTGGGAGAGAGGAGAATTCTGGAATCAGGGCTGGTGCACTCTGAAGGAGCATCACCTCTGGACCCGCACGTCCCAGGAGCTCTGTCAGCATTTTTAAGGTCATAGCTTGTCCTCTGTGTTGGAGCTTTAGGCTAAGCCCATCCCATTATGCCACCCAGGAAGAACTGGTGGCTTCCGTTTGGCTTGCCGAGGGCCTGGAATCCTGTTGGGTCGTGCGTATGGAAGGACTGCACAGACCCGTCCCACAGCCTTTCTTGCCAGTGAAGCAGGCGGTCACCCTGCTTCCGGGACCTCTTTCTTGTGGGTTCACGGTACTGGCAGTTGGGTTAGGACCTCTTCCCTGGCATTCTCTCCCCTGTCCTCTCACAGAGGATGTGGAAGTAGATCCTAGAGTTTTAAGTAAAGTCCTTTAACTCGGCCTGAGCTAAGGCCTAGCTGGAGTTTTGAGTCACAGCGACCGGGAACTGGAAGCTTCTAGAAAATAGCCTCTCCCTTCCCTAGGTGTGGATTGGCAAGACTTGTATGTGCCCTAGCTCATCCCTTCACCATCATCCCCTGCTGGGGTCTAGTTAGGCCTCAGCCTTCTTGCAGGTGCCCAACCTTCATGTGCGTACAGGTGGAGGGGAGGGAGAACCCCGTCCAGAGCCCCTTGCTGTGTGTGGTCCAGGCTTGGAAAGGGGCAAGAAATAACAATGGCAGAAAGCAGAAACACCAGTCCTGTTTCTTTTCCCAAAGTGAGGGCAGAAGTGGCCAGAAAGTTGTCAGAAATTCTGGTTTTGCTCTCCAAGGGCTAGGAGAAAGAGTGCTGGATGGAATTTAGGGAGGGAAGGCCCTGTTCCTCTCCATTTTGTATGAATCACACTCCTTTAGGAGGGCATTTGCCCTTTGTCCCCAGCCCCTGGAGCTTCCTTCTCAGTCTGCTGGTTCCTGCCTGGAATTGTTCTAGAAAGCTGTCTGGGTATGGTGGTCTTGTTTTCACTGACTGATTCCCTGCCGCGTGGGTGCAGAAGAGGGTTGAAAGTTACCCAGAGAAACTACTGCTTCTCTTCCCTTTCACTCCCCTTGGTGAGGGGGATGGAGTGCAAGAAGAAGCTCTTCTAAACCTTCTCTTTGACCTACTCCCCCACCACAGGGGAGAGGGAGTATGTGTGTTTGCAGAGAGCCAGTGTTAAGGAGGATTGGATTAATCCATGTTTCTGAGAAGAGCAAGGAGGGCTTCCTTTGGTAAGAGTGAGTTTGATGCAGAGCGTGGTCCTTTTCCCTAAGGCGGGCTGTAAGGTGAGGCTTGACTCATCTCTTCCATCTTGGAGCCCTCAGCTCTGTCCTCCACTGGTTGGTGGGTACTGCTCTGATATATCCCTGCAGAGGCCTCTGGGTTAGGCTGTGGAAACACATCACTAGATCGCAACTCCTTAGGGGGCAGGGCCCGCAGCTGGGACTTGAAATGCTGGTCTCTGAGGTCATCTGCCCCATGACATACCCTTGGTAGGGCAGCCCTCCCAGGGGAAGCCTGGCTGGAAGAATAAAGGAGCCCTGGGTGGCGGGCAGGCTAGAGGGCCCGAGGGAGCCCTCAAGACAGATGAACTCCATTCTCTGCTCTTTGACAGAGCAAGAGCCACAAGGCCATAGAAAGAAGGGTTTTGCTAAGGGGCAGTGACGCAGCCATCCAAAGAGGGAGAAGACCGGGATCCTTCCTGTGGGTGTCTGCCACTTCTTGGTGGTAGTAAATATTTGTTGAACGAACGCATCCTCTGCTTCTCTCTTGAGATTCAAAGCATACTCCAGACACCCAGACAAGTGCAGAAGGAAAAGGAAGCCCCAGCAACTTTCCTGTGGCTCTTTGGTTACACATCTGTGGTGTGACTGAGATCTGAACCATAAACAGTGCTGAATAGCCAAGCCACCTGGCACTTTGAACGTTATCTCTAAAGAAAATCAGAGCAGACAGTAGACATCCTAGTCCCCTGTCCCTGGGAGGTGGTACAGTCAAGTTTAATTGTCCCAGGGAGGCAGAGTTGGGCAGTAAGATCTAAGCTCCCAGCTTTCCAGATTTTTCTATGGCTTGCCCTAGACCACCACTCCTTCATCCCACTCCTGCTTCCTCCAAAAGTCCCCAGAGAAACTTAGATTTATTTTCTAATCTCCAGGCTTCAGGGTCTTCTACCTGTCTCCTGCCTCTCTGAATGTCTGAGGTTTTCAGCCCTATGGAGAAACTCCTTATTAACTTTGTCTTTTCTAGAATCTTGTTGCCAACTGTGGCTAGAGAGCCCAAAGACAACTGTGGTTGGGCCTCAGCTGTTTAGAGCCAGCTCAGGGCAGGCCTGCGTTCTGTATGCTCTAATGAACTAGCAGTCAGAAAGGGATGCTCTAGAGCCAGACCCTGGTGTTGCTGGCCCGGGAGAAGCTGGAGTGGGGATGGGGCTGCCGAGGAATCTGAGCAGGCCTGCGCAGTGGGGGCTTCCCTCATGATGCCTATCCAAGGTTACGGGGCTCCAGGCTGGAAGAGTTGCCCAAACTGGGGTTGAAAGAACTGTAACCCTGAACTGACCCAACCCAGGCACACAAGTGTTGATCTAGAAGCTTTATGCCTTTCATCCTTACAGAAACCCTTACAGAGATGGGTAATGTTCCCATTTTACAGATAAGGACACAGATTGGAGAGGTTAAAGGGTTAACCTAACAAGTGGTGGTGGTGATGCCAGAATGTGAGTCCGCGTTTTTCCGGGTGATTTCTTCCGGGAGGCTTGACTGGAAAGGGGCTTTGAGCTGGGGTGAACAGTTGGGAGCTCTCCCAAGACCTGGCTGGAAAGAACTACAGCCAGTAGCCTGCAGTGCCTAGGGGAATGACTGGAGAGAGTTCCTTTTTTTTTTTTTTTTAAGATTTTATTCATTCATTTGAGAGAGAGAGAGAGCACAAGCAGAGGGAGAGGGAGAAGGAGAAGTAGACTCCCCACTGAGCTGGAAGCCAGACATGGGGCTTGATCCCAGGACCTGGAGATCATGACCTGAGCCAAAGGCAGACACTTAACCATCTGAGCCACCCAGGCGCCCTAAGAGAGTTCATTTTAGTAGTCCTGGTGTGTCCCTGCGGACAGAAATTTAAGAGTGGTGTACTTTGACTGTTTACACACACCTTTCCCATTGCCTCTGACTTGTTAAATCTGGTTTGTACCTGAGGCTACATGTTTCTTGGTAGTCCACAAGAAATTGGTGAAAGCTTTCACTTTTAGAATGTCAGGACTGGAAGAGTGGGGGCAGAATATAATTATCACTTCCATCTGCATCCTTATATAATGATTTATAAAATGATTTCAAAGCATTTCTTCATTACCATGACTTCCCCTGATTTTTATAATCCTGGGGTTATATATGGAGATGATACTCAGCTGGACAAGTGTTTTTTTTTGATGCCTGTTATATATATGTAGGCCAGTGCTAGGTCCCACAGTGATACAGAAATGGTGAATTAGGGCACCTGGGTGGCTCAGTGGGTTAAAGCCGCTGCCTTCGGCTCAGGTCATGATCCCAGGGTCCTGGGATCGAGGCCCACATCGGGCTCTCTGCTCAGCGGGGAGCCTGCTTCCTCCTCTCTCCTCTCTCTCTGCCTGCCTCTCTGCCTACTTGTAATCTCTCTCTCTCTGTCAAATGAATAAATAAAAAAAATCTTAAAAAAAAAAAAAAAAAGAAATGGTGAATTAAATAACATGGTCTCTGCACAACCAGAGTTAATATTTTGAGTGAAGGAGATGGACATGTACGTGTCTTTTTTAGGCTCTGTATAAGATCTTAATAAATATGGCCCAGATTTGGCCTGTGGTCCAAACTAGTTCATAACCGCTAGAGGATAGGGTATGGTGAGAGATGCTTAGGAGGTGGCCTGGTTTGGGGGGCATGTCTGAATGCTATGCTAAAGAGCCTGACCTTGGCCCTTATGGGCACTCCATCTCCTATGCTTTTGGATGCAGGAGGATGATGAGTTTGTGAAGTCTCAAGTGCCATATGGGCATGCTAAAGAGGCTGTTGAGAATGTAGGTCTAAAACTCAGAGTATGGGATGCCTGGGTGGCTTGGTCAGTTTAGCATCTGCCTTCAGCTTAGAGGATGGAGCCCCACATTGGGCTGTCTGCTCAGTGGGGAGCCTGCTGCTTCTCTGCCTGCTGCTCTGCCTGCTTCTGTGCATTCTCTCTCTCTCTCTGACAAATAAGTAAATAAAATCTTAAAAAAAAAATAAAATAAGACCCAGAGTAAAAGGGTAGCAGTGGATTTGGAAGGGGACAGGGTGAAGAAGCAAAAGGGCCATGAGCGGAGCCTTCGGGATGCATTATAAGCTGAAAGGAACAAGGAAGTGTCTAAGTCAAGAAAGTAGATTGCAGTGATTTGGAAGTCAAAGTGGTGGTCAACAGGAACAAACAGGAGATGGTCAGTGAAGAGGAGAGTGAAGGTAGGATTGCTTTCTTCTGATTGTTCAAGAAACTTGGCCTGAAAGAAAAAGTGGCTTGCTGCCTAGTGATAGCCTAGATTAGAATTTGCCTCCTGAATCTATTTCTATCCTTCAACTCCTCCATTTGTTTATTTGTTTGTTTGTTTATTTATTTATTTATTTAAGTAATCCCTACATCCAACATGGGGCTCAAACTCATGACCCTGAGATCAAGAGCTGCCTGCTCTTCCCACTGAGCCAGCCAGGCGCCCCAGTCCACTGGTCTTCTGACGTAATTGAAACTGAGGGCTGGGCCTGCTGCCGGCGGGCGGGAAACTCAGAGTCAGGTGGGCCTTTCATCAAGGGTATCCTTAGAGCCAATATGCATTTTTCCCTGGCCAGAAAAAAGACTGCAAAGTGGTCCAGTGGTATGGAAGAGAAGCTGACGGCTTGGGTGGCCTTCCCCTGTGAAGGCCTGGTGAGACCACATCTGAAAGACCCTATTTAAATGTCTACCCACACTGTCCCTACCCCCAAGGTGGACTGGAATGAAATTGGGGTGGGGATGGGAGAACAGTTTCAATTGAGACTCCTGATCCACTAACCCCCGGCTATCTTAGTCTGCTTTCTTCCGAGTGCTGGCTGGCATTCTGTGAATCTCGTTGGAGATGGTTTGACATGCCTTCCCAGGGGACCGGTATTGGCAGGGATCCCCAGTTCCTTGGTACAGATGGTTTAATCCAACTTATCCAGTCAAGATGGCACTGTAAATTTATATCTAAACACATAGCAGTCATACACAAAAAGATAAAATTCTAAAAACATAGTCATACACTCCCCCACCTTCCCCACACATGAAATGACAAACATCCCTGTAATGAGAAATGGAGCAGGAACACAAAGAGGAGATCAGGGCTGAGGCTGCTGGTCTCTGAGTCTGGCAGCAGGAAGAAGCCGCTGGAAATCTGGGGTAACAGAGCTATAAAGTTCTCCACATGAAGCATGGAATTAGAGTTTGTACACTGCTTGAACCCAGGGCCTGGGAAGCAGGCTGAAAAAAGTTGCTTCCAACCCTGCCCCTGGGCTACAACTTTTTACAACGATGCTTGTGTAGGGAGAAAGAACCTCACATCCTGGACCTAAGTGGAGTCACTGCTGTAAGATTTGATTCTAGCCTGGGAGACCCAGAGGACCTGGGGAGACAAAGGTGAAAAGCCCTAGGAAGGGGGGCAAATTAAAACATAAAAGATTGAATTTGTACACTGAATTTTAGAAGCATGAGAGGAAAACTAACAAGAAAAAAAATAAAAATCAAAGAAAAATTTACCCCAGAAGAAATGAAAAAATAACAGAGTAATTAGAAAATGTCTTTAATATAAATAGGTTAAGGACCCTCAGAGAGATTTTTAAAAAATGAAATCCATTAAAGAAAAGAAAGTGAGGTTATGAGAGGTGCCTGGCTGGCTCAGTCAGCATAATGTATGACTCTTGATCTTGGGGTCATGAGTTTAAGCCCCACATTGGGTGTGGGGTCTACTTAAAAAAAAAGAAAAAAAGAAAGTAAAGTTATGAAAGGAAAAAGAAACAGGAAAATGTCAGTAGGAAAAGTACTAAGAACTCTAGCAGTGAAAAATAGTGTGAAACAACGGATAGAACTCTAGCCTGGACACACAGAATCCATGAATTGGAAGCTGACATTGAGGACTCCATCCAGAAGGCAGAATAGATGTGGAGGACAGATGGAAGGGCTTTAGCTCGCATCTAGTAGGATTTCCAGATATGAGTCAAGAAAATGACAATGAATTAATATTTGAAGAGAGAAGGGCTGAGAATTCCAGAATGGAAGGAATAGCGTGCATACCAAACAACAAATAGGTATCTAGGCATAACATGTTGAAGCAGCAGGCAAGAATAAAGAGAAAATATTAAAAGCCACCAGAGAAAACAAGAATTCAGAGGAATGACAATTAGACTGATGTACATCTCATCAACGTTAGAGGCCAGAACATGATAGAGGGGTATCTTAGGGAAGCTAGAACTCTCCACCCACTATCATTCAAGAATGAGATGAAATAAGGGTATTTCTGGACATACTAAAGCAGTTTATCACTTTCAGACCTTTGCTAAAAAATCTACTAAAGATATGTTTCATTAAGAAGAAAAGTAAACCCAGGGAAAGGAGCAGGTTGCTAGTACCATCGTGAAAACAGAAATTGACACATAATGTTGATAAATTTAATTACCTATAGTACAGTACATCAGAGTACTTTCTGCTATAAGTAACAGAATA
Organism: Ailurus styani; assembly: GCA_002007465.1. Classification (NCBI taxonomy): domain Eukaryota; kingdom Metazoa; phylum Chordata; class Mammalia; order Carnivora; family Ailuridae; genus Ailurus; species Ailurus styani. Next base: position 154,087 of record LNAC01000044.1, on the reverse strand, counting down.
ACCCACAGTGACTTAAAACCTAAAAAAATTAATAATTCATTTATAATGAGATATATGGAGATAGGGAATTCCAGCGTTGGGGCAGTGGTTCAGTATTGACAAGAAGGACCCTGGATCTGTCTTCCTGCTCTGTCATCCTCAGGGGTAAGATCTCGCTTCTCATGGTTTTGAGATGACGGCTGCAGCTCCAGGCGTCATATCATTTCCCCATAACATCCCAAGCAGGAAGGCAAGGAGATGCTAGCCAGTAGGAAGCTTTTGAATGTGTCTCTTTTTCAAAAAGGAGTCTCTTTCCAAGAAAGCCCCTACAGACATCTCCTTACGTCTCATTGGCTGAGCTGGTCCATCCTTAGACCAATTCCAGATAAAAGGAAGCAGGTTTACTGTGGTTGGCTTGGACCAGGCTTGCCTCCTCTCCTGGGACTGGCTCCTTTGTTGCCTGAGCAAAATCATGATTCTGTTGGCAAGAAAAAAAAAGGGGAGTAGCTGCTGATAGGCAGTCACCAGTGCCTGCCACAGATGGCAAAACACAAAAATCCAGTGTCTGGTTTGTTTTTTAATTAAAGGGGAAAAAAGGAAAACAAATTGTTGACCACACAGTCAGGGAAGAATACAGTTAGAATAAAGTAGGGAATTTCATTGTTAAATCACATCCAGTTGCTGCCTTGTTCAAGGGAATAGCACTGCTGAAAACTTGCACACTTCATTAAAAAATATATATATATCTTAATAAGGGAAGATAGAAAAAAGAGAAGTATAATTTCTAAGCTAGGAGGAAAAAGAATGGTGGGATCAGGGATAGCATAGCGTGTCAATCCAATAGAAGTCAGGGAAAGCAAAAAGAACTAAAGAAATAGTAAAGAGAAAACACAAAGTAAGGTAATAAGAGAAGCCCAAATGCATAAATATAGTGGATTACATTCATGTTTTTTTAAAAAAAACCTAGGGTCACCTGGTTGGCTCAGTCGGTTAAGTGTCTGCCTTCGGCCCAGGTTGTGATCCTGGAGTCCCGGGATCAAACCCCACATTGGGCTCCCTGCTTAGGGGGAAGCCTGCTGCTGCCCCTGCTTGTGCTCTGTCTCTGTGTCAAATAAATAAATAAAATCTCAAAAAAAAAAACCCCACCCTACCATATTGTATAAAAAGCAAATAAGTGGCCTGGAGCATGGAGAGACCTGTCGGTGAGACTCAGGGTCACTTAACTAGGAACGGCTCTGACCCTTTTCACCAGCAGGTTCTGTTCTTTAAATGACTTTCTGTCCCTTGCCTCATCTTTCCTTCTCTCTCCCTAACTGTTTCTGTCTAGCCTGGTCTGCCTTGCTCTTCAGATAATACTGTTTTTCTAGACTTTGCTTCCTATATGGATGAGTATAGTGAGTTCCTGGACTTTTCCTTTACAAGAATACATGACCCTGGGACCCCTTGAGTGTGGAGCAGAGCTCGGCCAGAGTGGAGCAGGGAGTTGATGGGAAGGAGCCCCACCTCCCAGTGCTCCCCCCCACCCAGCCTCTCCCAGCCCCCAGAGCCTGGCATTCCTCCCCTGAGAGCCTACTCCTAAGGTGCAACATTGATCCTCTCATAGCGAAGACTGATGGGCTATTTTCCTAGGACCTAATTGGAAGTTAGCCAGAGTGATGACCATGGGCTTGAGGAAATGTGTTTGCTCTCGCTCTCTGGTTTCCTGACTGCTGACCCTGAGCAGCAGCAGCAGAAGCCCCAGAGCTGAGGGCTCAGAGTGGAGGTGAAGTCAAGGAAGGGAGGCACTCGAGAGGCAGAGGCTGCCCGAGGGCGCATAAGTGGGGCGCCTGGAGGGCCTGAGTCACTAGGAGAACTCTGGTGGGTGTGTGGCAGGGGCTGGTGCCAGGGTGGTGCAGTGAGGTGACTTCACGTAGCCGAGCCTGCCGAGGTGAAGCAGCCAGGTCTCAGGCACATCAAGGGCGTGCCTCCCTGGGTTTGAGGTGCGTGTGAGGGCGGGGCTGTCAGGCCTCTTCCTCAAGATAATGGCGTCCCCCGGCCCCCCCCACACACCTTCTGCCAGGGTAGGCTGTTGCCACACCCAGGAGGCAGGCAGTGTGCTGGGTTGCTAGGTTGGCAGGGATCTGGGGGCCTAGAGAACCCTTCAGTTGTACCCCAGTTAGTGGGAAGAACCTCTGTGGTAGCTTGTGACAGGAGCACTGGCCTTGGAGCCGTCGGACCTGGAGTGGCATTAAAGCTCTGCACTTACCGCCTGGCTGACCTCGTTCAGTGAGTCTTGGGATTTCTGTGAATACTGAGTAAGAGGCTATGCCCCCAAATGCTCAGAAACTCCTATTACATGATGCAGTGTGAGTAATCTGTGGTTTGATGCCTTTACATTGAGGCTCTGGGACACATCCTCAGGCTGTGTGTCAGTGCGTGGAAAGAGGGGACTTAGTCAGCATCTTGCTGTTGTATTTTTTTTCCCATCCTCCCCACCCCTTCCAGAGTCAAGGCTCCCCTTCCCCCCATCCTCCGAGCCTTATTTTGACGTTTCTTTTCTCTTCCTGCCAAGAAGATTGTGTTCAGCTGCGCTCGTCTGAGGCTGTGCTATCCTGTGCTTCATTAGGTTAATTCGATGGCTTGTCTCCTGGGAACTGACCAGGGGAAGGCTCGAAAACTGCCCTACCCTCCAAAAGCCAGTCTCCCTCACCCTGTTCTCTTGGGGCAGCCTTTGCTGCTTGATCCCATATGCCTTCTGTTCCTCTCCACTGTCTTCGAGCTGAAAGCCCCCTTTAGCTGCCGTTGGTTGCTCAAGCATGCATCCGGTGGTTGTTAGAAGGCTCTAGGGGAGGGAGACCATCCATTATTCAAGGTTATTCAGGCTGTCCCTGACCTTCTGGATTATGGTCGCCAGTTCCTCTTTTTCACCTCAGCATCTCAAGCTCAGCCAACCATTCAGGGGACGTGTAGTGTTGAATGGTCTCACCAAATATGCTAAATTTGTGACCACAAACCAGTCAGACCCAGCATTGCTCTGCCACGTACCAGATTTCCCATGTGACTGCCCTGGTCTCTTAGAGGACTGTTTCACATCTGGTCTCTGTCAGTCTCCAGCCCCAGCAATAAAGAGACCCTCATTTTCCTACTACCCAGTCACTCCTGTGTCTGTGCCCCGTGCTCTGCTTTGCCTCCTGTTTCTCAGGTAGACCCTCCACATGTAGGCACCAGCTCCCATCCCTTCTTACTATTCAAGGCTTTTGCTTTTTTTTTTTTTAAGGATTTTATTTGTTTATTTGAGAGAGAGGGAGAAGTAGACTCCCCACCGAGCAGAGAGCCCAATGCAGGGCTCCATCCCAGGACCTCAGGACCATGATCTGAGCCGAAGGCAGACACTTAAACGACTGAGCCATCCAGGTGCCCCAAGGATTTTGCATCTTGACTGTCCTCTCTTTTTCCTGCAGCATTAACTTTTCCCTCTACTAGCATATATCTCCCAACTTAACTCCCCCATTCCACTTCATCCCATTCCTTTTTCTTCGCTAACACCTTTATTGAGTTATAATTCACATGCTATACAGTTCACCCATTTCAAGTGTACAGTTCAGTGGGTTTTAGTCTATTCACCTGGTTATGCAGCCATCACCACAAACAATTTGAGGACATTTCATCACCTAGAAGGTAATGCCAAACCCATTAGTAGTCTACTCCCTGTCTCCCCCCAACTCCCCGCTCTAGGCAACCACTATCTGCTTTATAGATTTAACTAGTCTGGAAATTTTATATCGTATATATATTCTTTAAAGAATGAAAATTTGGGGCGCCTGGTCGGCTCAATGGGTTAAAGCCTCTGCCTTCGGCTCAGGTCATGATCTCAGCGTCCTGGGATCGAGGCCCACATCAGGCTCTCTGCTCAGCAGGGAGCCTGCTTCCTCCTCTCTCTCTCTCTCTGCCTGCCTCTCTGCCTACTTGTAATCTCTCTCTCTGTGTCAAATAAGTAAATAAAAAATCTTAAAAAAAAAAAGAATGAAAATTTGAACTGTTGTTTCCATCAACTAGATTAAGGAGTAATGCATTACCTGGTACTTCTGAAGCCTCTATAGGCCCCTCCCAGATCTTATCTACCTTCCTGTCCCTCCAGAGGAATTTCCTGAATTTACATCATTTTCTTTGATTTTCTGTTTGTTCTATCTTCTATATATGGAGGCACACACTTAGCTTGCATACTTCTATTGTTGACATTCATCAATGACTTACTCTTCTTGCTCACCATAATAGTTTTTTGGACACATCATCCCTACTGATGTCTGAAACTAGAGTTCATTCATTTTTTCCTGTTGGCAGTTTTCAGCTCTTACCAGTGGTGTCTTGAAGATCCTTGTGTGTCTCTTGCTGCGCATGTCCCTATGTACTGGTGGTGGAAATACTAGAGTTGATTGCACACCTGTCAGAAAGGCCTAGAATTTTAAAAATAGAAAACTTCAAGGACGTGGAACAAATGGAACTCTTGTATATTACTGGTGGAAATGTAAAATGCTCCAGGCACTTTGGAAAACTATTTTGATTATTTCTGGTAAAGTTTAGTGTATACCTACCCAATAATTCCACTCCCAGGCATTTACCCAAGAGAAATAAGAGTAAGTGTCCACAAAAAGACTTCCACAGCAAGTTCAGGTCAGTTTTATACATAACAACTCTAAATTGGAAGCAACTCAAATGTCCAAATGTGGAAAAGAACAGACTACAGACACATACAGTATGGATGCGTCTCCAAAACATTGCACTGCTTAAAAGAAACCAGATACACAAGAGTACATAGTATGTGTTTATATGAATTTCAAGAGCAAGTAAATGTAACGTATGGTGAGAGGACTCAGGAAAGTGGTGGACTGACTGCTGGGCGTTGACTGGAAAGGAGCACAAGGGAATTAACTCTCCGAGGTGATCGAAATGCCTGTTTTCTAATGGGTGGTTACACCAATGTACACATAGGTAAAAATTCATCAAGCTTTACATTGAAAGATGTCTGTATTTTATTACATACAAATTAAACTCCAGTAAAAAAAAAAACAAACCAGACTGTCCCAAGTGGGGGTGAGATTTGGGGGGGAAATGAAACCCTATGCTTAACCTGTTGTCAGGGTTCACCGTAAGCTTTAAATCTGCTTAAAATTACAAGCAGGCTGAACTCACTGGATTTATTTGTGATTCTAAGTATTCAGCCTTTCAGTGAGAAACCATTCATTTCCACCCAAACCTGAGGAGGATTAATCTCTGAAGATGTCCACACAAATGAAGTCATAAAATAAATTACCCCAGGACAGCTGGGGGAACTTTTCTAGTCTCACGTTCTTTTCCATGTTTTCCGTGAGAAAGATTGTTTTTAATTTTTCTTTTAAAAAACAAAACGCCACTGGCATATACTTATGTCTGCCTTTATTAACTAATGCCAAATTATCTTCCAAAGCATTGTATCAATTTATTGTCCCCAAAGTGGTGTGTGAGTGTTCTTAATACTCCACATCCACTCCCAACTCTTGGTACTATTAGTTTTGGGTTTTTTTTAATTTTCCCATAAAAATCCTAGAAGAGAGCTCAGGCAGTAATGTCTGTGACATTGGCCATAGCGACATTTTTCTAGATGCATCTCCTGAGGCAAGGAAATAAAAGCAAAAATAAACTATTGGGACTATATCAAAATAAAAAGCTTCTGCACAACAAAGGAAACAGTCAACAAAACTAAAAGGCAACCTGCAGAATAGGAGAAGATATTTGCAAGTAACATATCCAATAAAGGGATAGTATCCAAAAGATATAAGAAACTTCTACAAATCAAAATCCAAAAAACAAATAATCCAATTAAAAAATGGGCAGAAGACATGAACAGACATTTCTCCAAAGAAGACATCCCAGATGGCCAACAGACCCATGGAAAGATGGTCAGCAACACTCATCATCAGGGAAATTCAAATCAAATCTATAACAAGCCATCCCTTCACACCTGTCAGAATGGCTATAACCAAAAACACAAGAAACAGCAAGTGTTGGCAAGGATGTAGAGAAAAAGGAACCCTCATGCACTGTTGGTGGGAATGCAAAGTGCTGCAGCCACTGTGGAAAACGGTATGAAGGTTCCTCAAGAAATTAAAAATAGAACTACCCTATGATCCAGCAGTCACACTACGAGGTACTTACCCAAAGAATGTAAAAACACTAATTCAAAGGGATGCAAGCACTCCTGTGTTTATTACAGCATTATTTACGATAGCCAAATTATGAAAGCAGCCCAAGTGTCCATTGATGGGTGAATGGTTAAGAAAGATGTGTATATATACAATGAAATATTATTCACCCATAGAAAAAAATGCAGTCTTGCCATTTGCAACAGTATGGATCCAGCTGGAAAGTACAACGCTAAGTGAAATAAGTCAGAGAAAAACAAATAGCATAGTCTCTCACTCATATGTGGACTTTAAAAAACAACCGAGCAAAAGAAAAAGAGACAAACCAAAAAACAGACTCTTAGCTATAAAGAACAGATGGTTACCACAGGGGAGGTGGGTGCCGGGATGGGTGAAATAGGTGACGGGGATTAAGGAGTGAACTTGTCCTGATAAGCATGGGGTGATGTACAGAATTGTTGAATCACTATTTTGTCACCTGAAACTAATATAACGCTGTATGTTAACCATACTGGAATTAAAAATTCCTCTGAGAGCCCACTTTAAAATGTAAATCGGGTCATGACACAGCCGTCTTCAAAACCCTGCCATCGGATTCATAAGAAATCCTAATCCCTTCAGAGCTCTCTGTGCCTTCCTTTCTGCTGCCCTCGCCTCCTTCGTAGGTCTTCTTGTTCTCTGTCTTAACAGGTCAGGCTCATTACCTCCTCATTCTCTTTGCACTCTTTTGTTCTCTCTCATGGCTACCTGTAATTTCCCTTTGTGTTTGCACCCAGACCAGAAGCTCCGTGAGGACAGGATGCGTGTGTCCTGTCCCACACTATCCCCATGGCCCAGCGCTGGCCCATTAAGTATCAGTGGAATGAACAAGTCCCCAGCAGCCAGGTGGCCCCAGAAGAGTGGCCTGCTTCCCTTTGTGGGCACCAGAGCATGTGTCTTCCCTCCAACTTTTTTATACTGGTGCGTGTATGCATGGGGTTAATATGAATGATAGGGCAGCCGTGAGGGGAGAAATCAGAATTAGGCCATGGGCAGTTGGAGGGCACAGGATTCCACTGGAGGAATCAAGGTGCATGAAAGCACTTCACAGGGATCAGCGCTGAGTGATTTCTGGGATTGGGGGTTCATGTCTAGGGGTCTCTGATATTTCTTAGTCTCAGCAACAATTCCTCCCTGTGTCTCTGCCCTCAACACATGTTGAGCTGCTCAAGCTTCCGGGAACAGCTTGGCCACGGGGTTCACAAAGCAAGGGCTTTTGCTGGTTACTCCACTTCTTTGCTCTTCCCAAACACACTGAAAAAACTAGGGCTTTTCCTCTCCCCCACAAAGCAGCTGGTTACCTCAGATGCCCCCTTCGTTGAGTTGGAATCCCAAGGAGTTACTGACTTCCCTGGTGGGGGAGACATTTCCTTCGGAGCCTCCGGTGCCAGCTTCTGCCCAGCCCCCACCTTCAGTGGCCACCGTGGGCTGTCCACCAGAAGCCAGGTCTCTGTGGAGAAGCCCCTCAGAAAGTCACTGCTTTCTTGGGCCACTTGCCTTGTGGTGGGTTCACCCCAGGTCACAGGACCTGGAAAACCAAGTTCTTTTCCTTAGATGTTGGGTGTGGCTAGGGACAAAGGGAGAATGGGAAGAGAAGTGACCTGGCTTCCTATTTACAGGTGATCCACCAAAGGCCGTGCATGGAGTCTGGCCTTCCAAATGGGTGCAGTAAAACATCTGAAGTAAAGCACCTTGGAGCCGGCGCTGCTGGAGCCCCTGGGAATTAGAGCCAGGTACCCTGGGTGAGACGTGAGGAAAGCTTCACTCTTGACTCTGGGAATCAGCTCCCATGTCTCCTTGCCACTCGTCTCAGAGCTCTGTGGTAGTTGAAAGAACTCCCAAGCCTTTTTCTGTGCCTCGGCCAGTCATAGGCTTTGGAACCAGTTAGACCTGGACAAGATCTCACCTCTCCTCCCAAGACTATGACCTTAGGCGAGTTGCTTTACTTCTGCCAGTGTTGTTTCCCCACCCAGAATAATGTTCTCCTTATTGGAACGTGCTAGTTCCGTTCCCTGATGGCTTTGTGGTTTGGCTTGACTCCAGAAATTTGAGCTGCCACGAGTGGAAGGGGCAGCTGAGGTTCTTGAACACAGAGTCTGGGAGGCCGTCTCTGCCGGCAGCCACCAGAGGACCCTGGAAGGGCTGGCTGGAGCTGGGGCTTTCAGCAAGGAGCTGTGAGACCCCCGGGCCAGGTCAGAACTGGGGCTAGCCAGATTTGGAGAAGAGCTGGTGGGGACAGGCAGGTGTACAGATTGAAGTGATCCCCGTGGCAGGGAGCCAGGACCCAGGGCCTCCACCCTCAGCCTTGCCCTTGACTCTGGCCCAGACTCCCTTACCCTTGGCATGGATTCAGACTCCTTTTCTCGGGGCCCATCCCCACACTGCCAGGCTTTTCGCCCTGCTCTTGCCCACCAGGACGGCACAAGGCCGCAGACTGTCCATGCCCCCAAGGACCCTGGCATCCATTTCATCTGTAACATACAGAAGAAGGCAGCTGCCCAGACAGCTGTATGGTGGGGGCACTGAGCCCACACCTCTGCATCGTGACCCAGCCAGGTTCTCCCCCTGACACCAGGGTTGGAAGGACTTTTAATGGTTCACTGAGCTAACCCAGAAATACCTCATCTAGAGCCCACACCCGGTAGAGGAGGGGACAAATCCTATGGCAGATGCCCTGCCCTCCCCCACCACCCTGTCTCTTGCTCAGAGGACTTTGTCACAGGTACTTGGAGGGTAGAGAGCCCCAAGGTGGGGAGACAGATCTGCAGTCTCCCATAATCTGTCCTCTGGGCCGATTTCTCTTCAGTTTCACCTGAAATTAACCTCACAAACCTGGACTAGGAACTTTCTAAACCTGGTTGTTCCAACGAGTTGCCATGGTCTCCAGGGAAATCCACTTTATGTCCTTGTTTACCTTCTGGCTAGTAAGTGAGAAAGCGAGCTAATCTCTTCATCTGCCTCCCCCCGCCCCCAGCGCTATCTGTGGGTGGGTAGAGGGGAGAGTCCTTTCTTTTGTCCCGCCCTTTGGTTAACTGGGCGTCTCCTGTACTGCTAGCTTTGTCCCCTCTGGGACTTGGGGCGGGGCTGGGAGAGAGTCTGTGTGTGTGTGCCATTTATCTGCACATTACTTTTCCTCTCTGTAATTTCAGGGTCATGCTGCGGCAGCCTGGCGCCTGACGAGTGAGGGGGAACCTGCCAGGGGATGACTGCTAGCACGAGCTAACAGCAGGACGGCGGGCTCCGGGGGGGCGGGGCTGGGCCAGCGGCACCAAGGAGGGCTCGCCCCGGCAGGGAGCTCGGCGCACGCTCAGCTCAGCTGACCCAGACGGCGTTGGAAGTAGGTCCCTGCTGAGCAGCAGCTGTTCCCAGGCCCCGGAGGGCCTCCCAGCAGGCGCTCCGCGAACCCCCCCTGCAACCACATTTGGGGCTGTGACCGTCAGAAGGCCCAGCACCTCGAATGGGAAGCGGAAGGGCAGAACCTAGTGCCAGGAGGATCTTGGTCTCTAAAGCAGAGTTTTCGGACACCCGCAGTCCTTCTTGGGCTTCTTCTCTCAGGACTGGGACCTTGTTCCCCCCTCTGGCAGAGGGGTTGGGTCAGGAGGGCCAGCTGCGGTGGGGACCACTCTCGGATGGAATCCAGGCCGTTTGAAGCCCATGTGCTCTCTGCTGTGATTGGGGTTCTAGGGCTTCCCCACTGCAGGGGACGAGGGGCCGCCTCCGTGTCTGCTCATGAACCACAAGGACCCCGAATGCTCCAGACTGGACCATTTCGAGCCACCAAAGAGGGGGGCCCCCAGAGCTGGCAGCCAGCAACCCCAAGGGACTAGAGGGCTGGGATGGACTGAGCCCCCCCTCGTCAGGGCAGCGGGAGAGTCAGAGCCTCTGTGGCCCAGCTAGGGACAGAGAAGACCCGATGAAGCCATAAGCCGGCACCCGAGTGGCTCAGGGACAGGAGAGCCACTCCTGCCCACTGTGCTTTCTCCTTACATTGAGGGAGGGTGTGGTAAGGGACCCCTGCCTCTGTGCCCTCCTCAGCACGTGTCCCTATGCCCTTTGCACGTGGTGCCAGAAGAGGCAGGCTACGCAGTGGTTGGCCCGGCAGCGGGCTGGGAAAGGAGTGGCCACGGTGACACCCACCCGCCCACCAGGCTGGTGGTCTAGCCCCCCGGGGCGCCAAACCATGAAGTGCTCCCTGCGGGTGTGGTTCCTCTCCGTGGCCTTCCTGCTGGTGTTCATCATGTCACTGCTCTTCACCTACTCCCACCACAGCATGGCCACCTTGCCCTACCTGGACTCGGGGGGCCTGGGCGGGACCCACCGGGTGAAGCTGGTGCCTGGCTATGCTGGCCTGCAGCGCCTCAGCAAGGAGGGGCTCACCGGCAAGAGCTGCGCCTGCCGCCGCTGCATGGGTGACACTGGCGCCTCTGACTGGTTCGATAGTCACTTCAACAGCAACATTTCCCCCGTGTGGACCCGAGAGAACATGGATCTGCCTCCAGACGTCCAGAGGTGGTGGATGGTGAGAGCTGCGGCCCCTCCTGCCGCCCCTTTGCCACCCCTTCTCCAGGGGTCTGTCCCCCTGTTTGGGAGGGGGACTCTGTTCATGAGCAGACACTCTTCAAGCCCCGCCTCCCAGCCCTGGGGTTTGGGCAGGCTGTCTGCCGGCCTCCAGAGCCTTGACGAAGTATTAGGTCCATTTGACCAGAGCCATCTCCTAGGGTCAAAGATTCCGAAAGGCAGAGCAAGCTTTGGCCTGGAAGGCGGGAGAACTGTTTTCTAGTGCCTGCAGGGGCCAGGCAGAGACCAGAAATGCCTAGTTGGCCAGGGAGGTCACAGAGGAGAAACAGGCCCCAAGGACGAAGATGGTGAGAGGTCAAGGCCGTAGTAGGGAGAGGGTCTGCCCTTCATAACGGATGCAGCCACTGTCAGCTGCAGCTGCTGCCTCTCTTGCAGGGATGTGACCCCCCCCCGTCACTGCCACATCTTCTGACCCCTTAAGAGAACCCAAAAGTCCACAGTTTTTTTGCTAACTATCCTAATGTGTAAATGTTGGCTCACAATAATTTTAAATACCGTGAGGGCCACTTACTTGGTTTTTTACAATTGCTGGAAAAGACTCCTCTGGGCTGGGGATAAGAAAACATTGTCATTTCCTCTAGGTGATAAGGGAGATGAGGGGGGAGGGGATGAGGGGGCAGTTGTGTCCATGCCTCCCTGCTCTTCTGGATCCTGTCACCCTTCCGTTGCTTTTAATTCCCTTTCATCCCTGTCATCTCTGGAGTCACTCCCCAGGCTCTGCCAGGGCCGTCTGGTTGCCACACGTGTCAGGTGCAGCAGTGTCAGTGCTTAGCCCAGGGGCCCATAGGCTGCCTGCACTCTCCACTGGGGGGCTTGGGAGGCAGCTCATGGCTCCTGGTTTCCCCAGCTTGCAAGTGGGGAGAATGATGACTCCCCCTTTTTCTCACATTCAGGAAAGCAGTAAGGATGAGCTCACGCGATCAGGCTTATCAGAACAACTTACAGATCCCGCTTCCTGACCCAGACTGTCCGAGTCCCTAAGAATGGGGAGGTCTCCAGAGCAAGGGTTACCAGGAACTTCACAGGCCAATCCTGTGTCAGCCTGGAGCCCTTGAAGGTTTCTGCCTATTAATCATAGTCACAGCCTTCATTTTGTGGGGGAAAATCAAGGTTCACATAGTGCACAGGGCTTGCCCAAGGTCCTAGGTCTCTGTGGTGGCCATCTAGAGACAGAACAGGACTCTAGGCAGAAGAAGACCCATGGATAGGCCAAGACGCCTTCTTCCCGTAGGAATGGAACTTAAGGCAGTTGAAGCACCAAGCATGTTCCTTGGCCAAGATGCAGCAGAAGCCATGTCTCTCCTGCTCCCCACAGTTACCCCCTTTTGCTGTGAACTTAGGAATTCTCGTCTCAGACTAAGCTGCCCTTCCACACTCAGTTGGTGTTCTTGTTCTTAGGAGCCTTTCCTGCGCTCAGAGAAGCAGGCCCACCCCTTCTCCATTTATTCTGTCCCCTGAGCAGCTCCTGTTCAGTCATAACCCCTCAGTCATAATGCTCAGACCACAGAGCATTTACTTTTAAGAGAGGGAGGAGAGAGGGACAGAAGGAGAGAGAGAAACTTAAGCAGGCTCTATGCCCAGTGCAGAGGCCAGTGTGGGGCTCAGTCTCATAACCCTGATATCATGACCTGAGCTGAAACCAAGAGCCGGCTGCTTAACTGACTGAGCCACCCATGCGCACCCACCCGTCTCCCCCCGCCCCAGAGCATATTCCTTAGTTTCTACCTCACTGATTTGTGTCCTGTAGGCCCAGCCCAGTCTGTTCATTTAAAAAAAAAATGGTAAAGATGTTATTTATTTATTTAGAGAGTGCGTGAGAGCAGGGGGAGGGGAAGAGGCAGAAGAAGAGAGAGAATCTGGGGTAGACTCTGCCTGTAGCGAAGAACCCAACATGGGGCTTGATCCCAGGACCCTGCGATCATGACCTGAACTGAAATGAAGTTGGCCGCTCAACCAACTCGGCCACCCAGGCTCCCCTTTTTTGCTCAATATTTTAAAAATATTTGCATTTGTTACCAACATTTAGGAATCAGGGTATTTCACATGAAACGTGTATTTTCAGCTTCTCAAAAAAACTGGAAAACTTGGTCCTTTTGGGCTCACAGTACCACATGGTAACAGTTGGCTGATGTCACTCATTTTTGCTGGGGCCTCCTGTTTGCCATAGGCCCCATCTGCCGCTTCCCTCTGAGCTTTGCTTGCCTGGCGTGTAGGCATTTGAGGGCCGCCTAGCTTCATGTCATGGTCTTCCGCGGTCACTGGTGGTGCAAAGCGCAGGGAACCAGTTTCCAGCCATCCTGACTTGAAAAGAATTTTTATATGTCTCTGCCTTCCCTCCTCCTCCTCCTCCTCCTCCCCCCCAGGGCTCAGGGGGTACCTCCCTTTAGCCCTGTGGATATGGCCTCAGATGCAGCTTTTGTAACCCTGAGTCCTCCGGCTGAGTCCTAGGGGCGCCCTCTGGAGGCTGGCTCAGAGTAAGCCCCCGAACTTGACAGGGTTTTCCACATTAACCGCACCTCCGAATGTCTCTTCGTGTGACTCATAGCTTCCCTGAGAGGACAGCAAAGCAGGGGCCTCTGCAGGCATGACAAGCCCGGGAAGTTTCTCTGCTTTGCGGTGCCCCCTGACCCCCACGCCCCCTCCAGTGCAATAGCGCGTTCCTGATGAGCAGGGCACCGGTCTCGGAACGTGACATTGCTGCTATTGGAGAAGATTGCTGCTATTGGAGAAGAGAACGTCCTCACTGCTGAGAATTTCTCTCCCTGACAGAGACTGGAGGGTGAGGGCAGGCAGGTGGGCAGGAGTCCCTCCCTGCTCGCGTAATCCCCCTCCTTCCTTCTCCCCACATGTCGACAGATGCTGCAGCCCCAGTTCAAGTCACACAACACCAACGAGGTGCTGGAGAAGCTGTTCCAGATAGTACCGGGCGAGAACCCATACCGTTTCCGGGACCCCCGCCAATGCCGGCGCTGTGCCGTGGTGGGGAACTCAGGCAACCTGCGGGGCTCTGGCTACGGCCCGGATGTGGATGGGCACAACTTCATCATGAGGTGAGCCCCGGGGCGCCCGAGGGTGGGCCCCGGACAGGCCTCCAGCAGGAGGGACTGGCGTCCTTAGCCTTGTCTGCAGTGGAGGAGTTGCCCGCTGTTGAGTCTCTGATGCCAGAACCTTCTGTAAACACTCAAGTCTCTCTCTTGTTTGTTGGGTAGATGGGGAGGCAGAGTTCCCATTCTATACTCTGCTTGAGGCCAGCACTCCGTTTCTAGCTCTGAACTCCTAAAAGAGCTGAGACTAGAGTCCTGGCTGTTTCCTGGCGCAAACTCCTACCAGAGGTCCGTCCACCGGCCCGATCCCCTCAGTGCTGGGCCAGAAGTGACGGCCCTATACTAGTGTCTTGATCAATAGCCACAGATGATTCCTTTTGGCAGACTCACAGAAGACAGAGGTCCTGGGCAGGAAGAGGAACTGCTCAGTGCTTACTCTGGGCTGCTGTCCCTCACCTTTATCTCGTAAGGTTTAGATTATTTAACAGACATCTATGCCCAGCCTTGAGGAAAGGAGAGGGGTTGGGAGGACGTTCATTTCAAAGACACGGAGCTATGAGCCTGGAGGTGAACAGGGACTAGGTGGTGGACTTTTTGGTTTTGTTTTGTTTTTTAAAGTAGACTCCCCGCCTAGTGTGGAACCCAACACAGGGCTTGCACTCATGACCCTGAGATTAAGACTTGAGCTGAGATCAAGAGTTGAACACTTAACTGACTAAACCGCCCAGGTGCCCCTAGGTGGTAGACTTGTTACTTGAACATGGGCTGCTGATTCTTCTCCTGAACCTGTGTTTTCTGACTTCCTCCCTGACTTGGGGACAGGAAATGCCAGAGTGGGGGGTCCTTCCATCCCATGTCTTGGTGGAAGAAGAGCCTTAAGAGTGAAGATGCTGAAAACGCCCAGTTTTCAGTAAGCATCTCTTAGGATGAACATTGCAGAAAGACCAGGTTCCCCAGGAGGCAGAAGGAAGGGCTTCGTCTTAGGAACTGTTGCTGTTTCCATAGCAACACCAAGGCAGCAGTATGTCTCTGAGGCTTTCACCGTTCCTTGCAAAACCTTTCTCCTGTTGAGAATGAGAAAGGGGGGTGGGGGAGAGGAGGGATGCTAGGCCTCATCCAGGAACCCAGAGCCACCTGAGATTCTCCCCATCCTCCAGTTGCTGATACTCTAAATGTGAGGGAGGCAAGCTGGTTGCTGGAGAGGGAGCTCTCTCCACCCAGACATAGTGGTCGCACGTGGGGAATGAGACCTCCATCACTCCTGTGCAGCCGTGGGACACTGGGAAAGCCCAGGGAAGTGCTGTTGAGCGACTGAAGCTCCCGCCGTCCCTGCCCTGCCGCCTGTACCAAGTGGGTGCTTTCATTGTGCTTGTCTCCTGTGACAGCTGGCTGGTACCCAGTCAGGCCAGGCAGCAGAGAGGAATTTACAGAGGTTACCTCACCCAGACCAGGTTAGGAGATGTGCATTTTAGATGTGCATTTAGATGTGCATTTTGGGAGACCCCAGAACTGCTTTGTGGAAAGACCAACCCAGATTGAATTGGCTTTTTGCTGATCTGTACAAAGAGCTAGGTGGTAGTGAGATGACTCTTTGCTTTTAGGCATGTCTTGGTTTTGGAACCAGTGGGGAGGCCTCCCTGCTCCCTGGAAGCAGGACCAACATAACTCCCCACTGAGCTGGATTACAGCGAGATGATGGCTCTACCCATATTTCCCTACGCTGCTCCCCAGCTGCCTCCTCCTCCTACGTGTCTTCTGAGCCCTGCTGGCAACTCCAAATGGAATTGAGCTGGTTCTGCTCAGCCAGCCAGCCGATAGGTCCACAACTCCTAAAACAAGCACCTGGCAGATTGTAGGCTCACCAGAAATACGTGAATGAATGAAAGAGATGAGCTGACCAGATACCAAACCCTAAGCACGAATCCACATCCACCCTTCCTGTGCCGCTACCCTTGAGTGCTGCTTTGGCGGGTGGAGGGAATCAGGAACAGACAGACTCCTAGAATGCAGTTCCCCTGAGTCATGGAGATAAAGTTCATCCTCCATCCTGCTCTGGCCCCTTTCCAGGGCTTGGCTTCTCCAGAGTAAATCAGAGCCTTAACACAAAATCCTGTCCTCAAAAGCATGCCCTATGCCTACCCTCTACCTTGGAGGCTCTGAAACATCTTTTGGACCTGTTTCTCCATTCATTCCCAGACTTCTGAAAGCTGGTTCCTCCCCAGCAGGTGGAAGGGACCCGAGGGAGGTGGAGGCAGTGATACTGCCTGACAGGTCTCAGAAGGGACTTTGTCAAAACCATGGCTGTGGATGCAGTGGGAAAGGCAGGTGGAGGGCCGGTGGGTGTCTTCAGAAGCCAGCCTGGGGCACCTGCAGCCCTTTGATCTGTGGGACCAGTTTGGCCTCACTGTGTCACATGAGAAGAGGTTTGTTTCTTAGGTACTCACCAGAGTGAACCTTGACCCCAGCTCCTCCCCAGTCCAGGCCCCAGCCAACTTGAGGGTCACCCACCCAAGTCTTCTGCCTCCTGCTACCCCCTTACATACCCCAGGCAGCTGAGAAACACCATCCCTGTTAAGGCTTTCTCTCCAAACTGCTCTGTTCCTCACAGACCTCAGGGCTGTTGTGGCAGAAGACAGATCCAGGCTGTAGCTATGGTGACCACAGGACACACTAGTGCTGTGTACAGAGCCATACGAGCCCCAGCCAGTGGTTATTAATACATGGGAAAAAATACTTGTAGGCTCTTCTAAGAGACAGTATCTTTGAACTCAAAAGGCCAGGAGAACAGAGGGGCCTACCCAGATAGGAGGCAGAGAGGCAGTTAACCTAAAGGAATGGAGGCCAGAGCACAGTCCTACAGGGAAGATTCTAGGCTTCAGCTTGAACCAGACCAGAACAGAAGTGGCCAAGAACAAAGACTCACCCTCTAGTTCCAGATCAGGCCCCTCTCAGGCGTTACGGCTTCTCAGCCCCAGACAGTCCGCAGCCCCGGAAGGGAAAGGGAGCAGAGAGGAGGTACAGCAACATGACCAGCAGCGGCAGGGCATTCTGAACGTGCTCTCACCCGGTCTTCACCGGTCTCACCTGGTCTTCACCCAGCCCAGCTAGTGGTGCCAGCCGCTGTAAGGACACGTCACGTTCATACTGGTCTTACAGAACAGGCATAAAAAGCAGGAAAAACGCCTGGAGACTTTGCTTCCTCTCTCCCAGGTCCCTTTGTCCCCTTTGGAAGGCAAGGCTACGGCCGCCTCCCTGGGTAGTCATGATTCTGCAAGGTGATCCATGCAGGGCAGGAATGTTCTTATAAACGATCACAGCAGAAAGGACCGACACATTTGTGTTCAAAGCTGCATCACCTGTTTTGAAGGTGCTCCCCAAAAGGGGGAGCTTTGATTTTATTGATCCTATGTTTTGGCGCTGGTTGAAAGAAAGCAGAAACCTTCTTGGCTTGTTATACCCAGGAGGGTGGTGAGCCCGCTCTGGGTTTCTGAGTTCTTTCGTGGCAGCACGGGAGAGACAGAGCCGCACTGCATATCACCAGTGGGGACAGCCGAGGTGGATCAGAACTCAGAGCATCCCTCTTGGCCTTGGAACGGAAAGGCAGATGAGAAGCTGAAGTACAAGGACAGAGGCGGCCTAGAGGCTGCCATCCAGCCCAGGGGCTGAGGGAATGCTTCAGCTTCTTACCGTGCTTCTGCTGTCTTCTAGGAAAGAGGACAGAACAGCCAGGGAAGGTTGAAGCTGTAGAAGGCTGTTCTTTTCTTTAAAAAAAAAGGGGGGGGGGCATAAGAGT
Source organism: Ailurus styani (assembly GCA_002007465.1). Classification (NCBI taxonomy): domain Eukaryota; kingdom Metazoa; phylum Chordata; class Mammalia; order Carnivora; family Ailuridae; genus Ailurus; species Ailurus styani. The sequence goes on along the minus strand of LNAC01000044.1, from coordinate 136,496 downwards.
AATATGTGCTTGTTAATGGGGGGAAAATCAGAAATGTATACAGTGAAAGATGAATTATTGCTTCCCATCCCATTTCCTTTGTTACCAATTTTAGTACTCTTCTAGATTTTGTTACATTCATATGCAAAAAATTATATCTACACTATTTAGTTTTAGGTTTTCTTTTTGTGTGTTGTTAATTCCCTCCTGCAGCACAGAGTAGTATTCAAAAGATAGACATTAAAAGGAAAGAAGTTGGATAGATACTTCACACCACTTGGTTTTTTCACAGGACTTATTTTTTACCAGCACATGTAAATCCACTCCATTCATTCTCATGTCTCCGTGATATTCCATGTATGAGTGGGCCAAAATGTACCAACCAGTTCTTTGTTAAATTGATTCTCCTTTTCATGACTCTTAAAAAAATAATGCAGGGAATATCTTTATACACATGTCTTTGCAGACGTAGGCAACCATTTCTGTAGGATATCTAGAGATGGAACTGCTGGGTCAAAGTGTACACCGGTTTACATTTTTGACAGCTATCACCAAACTGTCTTCTAAAAATCTTGCACCGGTTTCCATGGCGGCTTCTTCTCATGTCACCCTCTTGTCCCTGCAGGATGAATCAGGCCCCAACCGTGGGCTTCGAGCAGGATGTTGGCAGCCGCACCACGCACCATTTCATGTACCCCGAGAGTGCCAAGAACCTGCCCGCCAACGTCAGCTTTGTGTTGGTGCCCTTCAAAGCCCTGGACCTCCTGTGGATTGCCAGCGCCTTGTCCACGGGGCAGATCCGATTGTAAGTCACTCTGCTGACTGGGAGTGGAGTGCTCGGGGGACAGGAGCATTTGAGAGGACTTTTCCCAGGGATTGGCTCTTAGAATTCTTTTGACTGAATATTTTGGCCAAGAGGGGCTGATGAAGAAGGAGGCCACCCCTGTTCAGGGTCACTTCCTGCATAGTGACAGCCGGCGTACAGGTGGTAGAATGGAGAGGAAAGGTTTTGGTCTCCTTTCCAGGAAGTGGCTCCTGACTGTGGGAGCTCTGCCTTCTGAGAGTTTTCTTTAGAGGCAGTTGCTGGGAAACTCAGGAAATTCAATTCGCTAAGTATTTTTTTTTAATTGAAGTATAATTGATGTACATGTTACATTAGTTTCATCACCAAGTATTTTTTTAACAGCTTTATTGAGATACAGTTCACATGCCATACAGTTCACACATTTAAAGTGTACAGGCCAGTGGCTTTTATTAAATATAGTGTTGTGTAACCATCAGACGTTATTTTAAAACTTTCATCTTCTTAAAAATGAAGATTAAAGATCTAAAGATACCTCTGTATCCCTTAGCCATCACGCTCACTCTCTCCATCCCCACCCTCCAGGCCTAGGCAGTAGCCACTAACCTACTGTCTCACCATATTTGTGTGTGTGTGTAAGAAAATGTATATAACACATGGAGCACTTGGCTGCCTCAGTTGGTGGAGCATGTGACTCTTGATCTTGGGGTTGTGAGTTCAAGCCCCACGTTGGGTGTAGCGATTACTTAAAAAGCAAAAATTAGTAAAAATTAACTTTCTCAGGTCACTGCCCACATCCTCCACCAGAAAATATAAATAAGCCAAAAATCTGTATATAACATAAAATGTATTTTAACCACACAGTTCAGTAGCATTAAGTACATTTACTTTGTTGTGCAAACATCACCCTATCCGTCTTCAGAAGTTCTTCACAATTTCAGATAGAAATTATACCTATTAAACAATAATTGCCCATTTCCCCCACTCCCTAGGCCCCTGATAACCACTAGTCTTTCTGTTTCTATGATTTGACTGTTGTAAGTACTTCATGTAAGTGGAATCATAGTGTTTGTCCTTTTGTGTCTGGCTTATTTCACTTAGCATAATGGTTTTAGGGTTTAGCCATGTTGTAGCATGTAGAGAATTTCATTCCTTTTAAAAGCTGGATAGTTCGGGGCGCCTGGGTGGCTCAGTGGGTTGGGGCCTCTGCCTTTGGCTCAGGTCATGATCTCAGGGTCCTGGGATTGAGCCCCATGTCGGGCTGCCTGCTCAGTGGGGAGCCTGCTTCCCCCTCTCTCTCTGCCTGCCTCTCTGCCTACTTGTAATCTCTCTCTCTCTCTGTCAAATAAGTAAATAAAATCTTTAAAAAAATAAAATAAAAGCTGGATAGTATTCCATTATATGGATATACCATATTTTATTTATCCATTCACCCATCAGTGGACAGTTAGGCTGTTTCTACTTTTTGTCTGCTGTCACCACATTTTTTAAATATTTTTTAAAAAAGATTTCTTTATTAGAGAGAGCACAAGGGAGGCGAGCAGAGGGAGAGGGAGAGAGAAACTCAAGCAGGCTCTGAGCTGAATGAGAACCTGACATAGGGCTCAATCTCACGACCCTGAGATCACAACCTGAACCGAAACTGAGAGTCAGACACTTAACCAGGTATGCCACCTAGGCAGCCCTGCCACCACATTTTTTTAAAAAAGATTTAATTTATTTGAGACAGAGGGAGCATGAGTGTTGTGGGCAGGGGTGGGGGGAGGGAGGGATAAGCAGACTCCCTGCTGAGCCCAGAGCCTGACCTGAGGCTGGATCCTAGGACCCTGAGATCATGATCAGAACCAAGGTCAGACACTCAACCAACTGAGCCACCCAGGGCCCCCCACCACATATTTTTTAAACACAGAAATATAAGTTACAGTTTCTTAGACACTATCTTATGTTTGGGAGACATAAGGGCTAAAATAAGTGCCATTGAATTTAAGCCCCATGATACTTAGAAAAGGGGTATAGATTATAGGTGCCATGGCTGGCTAATAGGGAAGGAGGGATTTGTGCCAAACGTGAGGATAGTAGCAAGAGGATCATTGTGGGCGTGAAATGATTGGCAAAATCAAGTGGGGGAGTTCACAATGGAGTGTTGTGGAAGGAAAAGTTGGGGCTGGATAATGGAAGGCCCCAGTGTTTGTCTAAAGCATTCTTATTTTCTCCTGAAGGACATGAGTAGCCTCTGAAGGTTTCTGAGCAAGGCACTGCAGAGATGTGTTATGGGAAGGAGTCTGGAGGCAGGGGATCTATTGTAAGGTTGTCATCACACAAACCTGGGAGGACAGAAAGGCGTCTCTGCGCCTTTCTAGATACCAAGGGCCATCTAAATGTTATTTTTCTCTATGCTTGAAGCACCTATGCGCCAGTGAAGTCCTTCCTTCGAGTGGACAAAGAAAAGGTAAGCTCCCTCCTCCTCCCCTTCCTTCATCCTCATCTCACTGGAAACAGTGCAGACTTGATTCATGGTATGCCCGGTCTGGTGGCTCAGGTGTCCCCCAGTGCCCTTCCAGAACCTTCAGAGTACCCCCCCCCAATCTGCCGGCATGCCTGACCCCCTCAGAGGCCATGGGAACCAGGGAACATGGACGAACAGGTCTGCGGCAAGTGTGGAGAAACTGGCAGAAGCTGCTCAGAGCCTGACCTGAGTCTCCAGGCCCCCAAAGCCCCTCATGTGTCTGTTCCCTTTTCTCCTCCCAGGTTCAGATCTATAATCCAGCCTTCTTCAAGTACATCCATGACCGGTGGACAGAGCATCACGGGCGGTACCCTTCCACAGGGATGCTGGTGCTCTTCTTTGCCCTGCATGTGTGTGATGAGGTGGGTAGCCCAGTGTTAGGGGTAAAACAGGGACATCCATGGAGCAGTGGGAGTCAGCCCTTCTTACCGCTTAGCAGAACAAGGGAAATGCGTTTTTGCAGGCAGAAACCAAGCGGCTCTGATTTCCCTCATTTCTAGACTGTAAAGTAATACATCTTCATTTCCCAGAGTCACTATGTTCATGATTTTACCAAATCTGAAATCACATCAGTGAAAAGTTAAATTTATTTAAAAAGGAAATAGACCCCTACCACCATAATTGGTTATTACTTGCTAGAAAGAAAACAAACAATCAAAAACGTAAACAGAAAGGAAACCATGTGGTTAAGTTCCAGCGGATGGTCTTCTCGCACAGCTGCGGGCGCCAGGCCTGCCATCTGTGTGTTGACCCTGGAGGCCGGCCGGCCGGGGGCGGGCCGGGGGCGCTTCTCCCTAGCCGCGGGGCTGCTGTGCCACGCTCGGCGGTGCTCACGCCCACACTCCCAGTTCCGCCAGTAAATGAGTGTGTGGTACTAGAACACTGAGAAGTATTACTTCACCAAACGACAACAAGAGCCCGCAAACCAGAAGGGTCGTCAGCAAGGGCTGGAGAGCTGTCCCAGCCCTAGACTGAGGGTCCTGCTCCGGGGAGTCGGGCGGAAGGACCGAAAGGGAGCGGCCGTCTTCCCCGGGCAGTGTCCTCGGCTCGGGCCTGGGCGTCTGGTCCTCCTCCCGGTGCCTCCCGCGCTCTGCCAACCGGCCGCCCGTCGGGTCGCCGCGGCCCCTGGGTCCTAGCCCGCCAAGGAGCCGAGGCTCTCCGGGTCCCCGACGCGGGGTGACGTGCGCCGCCCTCCCCTGCAGGTGAACGTGTACGGGTTCGGGGCCGACAGCCGGGGCAACTGGCACCACTACTGGGAGAATAACCGATACGCGGGGGAGTTCCGGAAGACGGGAGTGCACGACGCTGACTTCGAGGCCCACATCATCGACATGCTGGCCAAGGCCAGCAAGATCGAGGTCTACCGAGGCAACTGAGCCCGGCCTCGCCGCGACCCTTCCGGCCAGCCGCGGGGCGGCGGCGCGTGCTCCCCGCCGGGACTCCGGGCCAGCCCGAGGGCGGCCGCCTCGGCGAGGGCGCGGCGCCGCGTTGGGCGTCTCCAGGCCTTGGGGGCCAAGCTCGGCCGCGGTCTGGACCAATCATGCTGCAAGTCCAGCGAGCGCTGGCTGTCCCCTGCCAATCAGGAGACTCTGGGGGCTGGCCCGGGCCTGGCACCCAATCAGCGCTGCAGTCCGAGCGGAGACTCTTTCTCCCAACCAATCATGCGACTCAAGGAGAACTTCCGGCGCTGGGCCCCGTCTCTCCCAATCAATGGCCTTCGGAGGCGGGCCGCCGGCTGCTGAATCCCTACTTCCCCTATGCTTTGGGTAGGATTTTATTTCATGCTTTCTAAGGAGTAGTGTGGTTGGTTCGGCGTCAGCGAAGTACTTTCCTCAGGCTCTGCAGGAGGAGGGTCAGTTCCCTGTCGGGCTTACTCGGCCGGAGGCACCGACGAGGAAACGGTGGGGGCGGGGAGGGGCAGCGGCGGCTGGGCTTCCCTTTGCCAGCGGTCCCTCGTGACCTTGGGTGCGCGGAGGGGCGTTGGCCGTTCCTTTCTGGTGGTCTAGGGGAGATTAGGTGGTTTCCAGGGAGCGCGCTGTCATCCCAGGGGGAAAGCTAGAGCCCTCTCAAACCTCTTCAGGCCTCAGAGAATTTTGGACCCCGTATTTCCTTTACCTGTCAGGCTCAGATGGGTGAGTGTAAACCCACCAAAGAAACGCAGTGATGTGTGGGTCCCCTCAACCTCCTCCTCCCCATCCCCACCTCTGGCCACCCTATGGAATGGCCTTTCTGAGCAGGGCATTGAGCATCTCATCCGAAAACTAAAACTATTCACCCCTTGCTATAGGGGGCGGAATTCGCCTAGGGCCTAACTATGGAACACAGGTGTAAGGAGCAGGGCAGGGGACAAGGAAGCCCCGTCACTTCAGATGTAAGGTGCTTCTCACTCTCGTGTACTCTCGGCCCCTTACTGTTCACCCACAACTTTTTCAGTGTCTCTCCCTTGGCCCTGGGCCTCCTCACCAGCCTGTTTGTCCTGGAAAAAAAAACAAAAGAAAACTTGCCCTTGGACTGGGGAGGCACTACTGCTTCTCCACCCCCTACCCCCACTCATGCGTCCTTGACCGGCTCTAGGGAGACGAAGCAACACGTGGGAAAGAAGGCTGGCGATGGGGAGCCCAGCTGCCTGGTGCATGCACCTTTTTACTTCTCCCATCACCCCAAAGAGGAATTAGGAACCTCTTGCTTGGGGGTGAAATTTGCTTTGGTCTCCTAATTTAATTGGCTTGAGGTTACTAGGGATGGCTGACCAACAAAGATTATTTTAAAATGTCCAGCTGGCCATGCAAATAGTTGGGATCCTAGCTGGGGAGGAGTAGACTTGCACGCCTGCATGCCTCCTCTCCTCCCCATGCATCCCCTTCCCCATGCTCACTTCCTGGCTCCTCGCTCTAACCCATTTTCCATTTCCAGCTCTAGAAGGGCAGAGATGCTAACAAACAGGGGTTACAACTGGAAGTTAGTTGCATGGCTGAACCCAGCTTAATTCCCAGAGGAAGCTGCTGATGGTATTCTCATCCTTTGAGGTTGGGGATGTTTCTCAGAGGAGGGGCAAGGGCTTCTGTGAAGCTTGCAAACCACTAATAGGACCCCCCTTCCCAACAGTGAGGAACACAAATACCACCCTTTATCTTAATGAGTTGATACCACCAAGCAGCCTCCTGGCCATTGGTGTAGTTCCTGCAGCAAGCTGGGGGAACAGTAACAGGAGTATTTTAGAGGAGGATTGGGGCAGGGCAGTGGGCACCCCTAAAGTTAATATAATGAGAACTTAGATTGAGTCTGTACCTTCCCAATTCCAAAAGTACGAGGAATAAAGAGCAAGGGTGGATTTGGGGGGCCTACAGTGGAAGGTGTTTCTCACAGCTTCCCCCACCATTTTAGAGAGTCAAGGTACCAGCCATTCTTGCCAGTCTCCTCTCAGTGCTTCCTGAAGAGGCTGTTCAGAGTGTTTAGAAAATGAAAAATCAATGCAATTATGCCAAACAGTATTGAGCAGAATAATTTATTTCCTTTTGTTCCTTTTTCTTCTTTTTGTTTTGTTTAAACATTAATAAATCCCCTTTCTGGAAGAGGTAGGTCCCAGCATCCAGTCCAGATCTCCTTTTCTGCAATAGTTATTTAAACAAATGTTTTTTTTTTATTTTCTTCCCTTTCTCTCTCTTTCTGAATTAAAAAGAACAAAAAAAACCCCTATATAGTCATTTGTCTATTCTGAAGTGGGTCCGATCGTGGAAAGAAGGCGTATCTGTCACTGGGGAGCTGTGACTGAGTAATGACTAAGAACATCGAGTGGAACGTAGGAAGAGGAAGACAATGACTCCCAGACACCTGCCTCTTCTACGTGAGATCTCCCAATGCCAGACTACCACAGGTGCCCTCTGAAATGGTGGTTCTTTTCCACTGTCTTGGGGCACCTGAGTGGATCAGGAGGACAGGGGCTGCATAGCATGCACACCCAACAGGCACCAGGATGGGGCTTTCCCCCTACATTTCCAGGTTCTGCAGATGTTGTACGTGTGGCTTGGCAGGAAATCAACAGAATGGTAGGAGCAAGTGCCACAAGCATTTGAGGCACTTCCTCATACCATTTCCTTGGACCATCTGGATCCCTTCAGCCTACTTCCATCATGCAGTGGAATGCCACTGAACATCTAATTTTATAGTTCAGTGGATCAAATAATAATGGATCACACAATGGATCGTTTAGAGTCTGAAGTCACTTGGTGTCCTGCAATTCAGTTTGTGCCAATGCTCAAGAGCAAGCCAGGAGTTGCTTTTCAGATGGAGAATACTTTTTGGTAGAGGGGGGTATTGGTCTTTTTCTAAAATCTAGAACTTGGGGCTATAATTCTCTTATTTGGAGTTTTCAGAGACTCTGTACATCTCTGTCTACCACAGACGTTCTAATAGCATTTGGTTGGCTGGGTCCTAAGGCCTGGTGGCAGGACAGTGCACACATAGCTTGGACTGCTGAGAGCCATTTCTTGTCTGGGTCCTACTCAGCTGCCTTACAGGTCACTATAATTGATTGGAGCAGCACTCCCAAATATTGTACCTGTTACCTCCAGAATCAGAGTCCCACCAAATTGTGTATGCTTTTTTTGTTGTTGTTTTTTCATGTTGGCCAAGAACTGTTGCTTTGATCCCACAAAGATACCACATCTGGAACCACAGGTTAGCAGTGCCGTTCGATTGTACTTGTAATAAACTACTATCAATTTCTAAGATTCAAGATGGTGAGTAAATGGGATAAGGAAGAAATCACCCACCCCTGTGTAACTCAAGTCTGGTGGCAGCACCAATCTATAGATCCTGCCAAAGTGGTATTGATTTTGGTTTTGGGGTTTTTTTTTTTACTTTTGACTTTAGACTATCTTGGAGATAGTTCCAGGACTTAAGTTTGGCCCATCCTTCTTAATCACCCTCATTCCATGGGTCAGGTTACCAATATGGGGACTTGGCCAGGTAGTAAATATCTCTCTCTCCTTTTGGGACTGAGGAAGTTACAGGCATGACTAATGTTTTTGCACTTTGCAGACAGACATTTTGTTTGTTTTTTCAAATTGAAGGTTTGTGGCAACCTTGTGGCAAACAAGTCTGTCCATGCCATTTTTCCAACAGTGTTTGCTCACTTTGTATCTCTGTGTCATATTTTGGCAATTCTCACAATATTTGGTATAGCAGTCAGTGATCAATGATTACTGCTTGCTGAAATTCCAGAAGATGGCTAACATTTTTTAGCAATAAAGTATTTTTAATTAAGGTGTATACATTTTTATACATACTATTGCACAGTTAATAAACTATAGGATAGTATAAGCATAATATATGCACTAAGAAACCAAAGATTCTTTAGACTCACTTTGTTGTGCTTTTCACTTTATTGCTGTGGTCTGGAACCCCACCTGCAGGATCTGAGAGGTTCGTGCCCACTTTCTGTTTTTTGAAGATTTTATTTATTTATTTGACAGAGACAGAGAGAGGGAACACAAGCAGGAGGAGTGGGAAAGGGTTCCTGCTGAGCAGGGAGCCCGATGCAGGGCTCGATCCCAGGACCCTGGAATCATGACCTGAGCCAAAGGCAGACGCTTAACGACTGAGCTACCCAGGTGCCCCATTTTTTTTTTCCTTAAGGTAGGCTTCACACCTAGCATGGAGCCCAGCGTGGGGCTCGAACTCATGACCAGGAGATCAAGACCTGAGCTGAGATCAAGGGTCAGATGCTTAACCGACTAACCCACCCAGGCACCTCAAGTATGCTTGTGCCTTAAAATGGGTCTGTGGTCTCCTTGGGCCCGCCATTAAATGGACTTGGATCAGAGCTCCACCTGTCATTTGCTGTAATAAGCTCCGACTCTAACTGGTGGACAACTTTGGTGTTCAGATATCAGAGCTAGTATCTGGTAATTCCTGATGCTCTGGGTATTTCTTTTCCTAGCGCACTTGTCACTCTGGAAAATGGGTCCCTCTGGAAAGGCTTAGGGAAGGTTCACACTATGCACCTGAGCTATGTCAGAGAGTCACTCCTCAAAGGACCCTGGGATCCCCTTGAAAAAGAGGTTCCATGTATACCCTGAATTAGGTCTGGGAACTGGGTGAGAAGCTGTGAATCCCTATCACTGTGACTCAGTTTTCCCATGCTCCTCGAATTTGTCCTCCCATGCACACTAAGCAAAACCTTAGTAGGCCACCCAGCATCTGTGTCATTTCTAGAGACTAATGGTCCAGTAATTTGTCCCAAATCCTTGTAGGTCAAAACTCCAGTTACCATATTGTGGTTTGTTGTGGTAAATGTGCCTACCATCTCAGGCAGTAAGGCACTAGTCAGGCATGTCTTTTTGGCCTTTATCATGTTGGGGTCACATTATTCTATGAGTTACACAGGACCTCAGAGTTGCCACAGAGTTCCTCAAAGATGTTGGTGTACCAATCACTCAATGCATTTTGTAAATTCAGTTTTTAAACCATTTTTGTTATGGGATATAATACACATGCAGAAAAGATTTAAAGATAAATGTACAAAAACATCACGAATTACTATTTTTTAAAAGTTCCATGATGGAAATTTATTTGGCAAAGATAGGATAATATTATCTATGATAAATATATTTATAGATATATAGATAGATTTCTGGGTAAAGTGAAAGCAATTCCCACTGCCATTTAGTTATTGAAATGGAATAAAGAAAAGAAGAAAAGAGATGGTTTAGCATGTTATATGGAAGAATTAGGAAAAGTAGAATGTTGTGTATTTTTCTGGGTTCATTGAGATATAACCAACATATAACATTGTGTAGGTATATAAGGTATACAACATGGTGCTTTTATGTGTGTGTATATTACAAAATGATTACCACAATAAGGTTAGTTAGCCATCTTATATAGCAAAAATTTTTCGTGTGTGTGGTGAGAACTTTTAAAATCTATACTTAGCACCTTTCAAACATACAGTATTGTCAACTGTAGTTATCATGCTGTACATTACATCCCCACAAATTATTTATCTTATAACCAGAAGTTGGTAGCTTTGGACCACCTTCACTCCCCACTCCCCAGTTTCCCCACCAACCACCAAACTGCTGTTTCTATGAGTCTAAGATTCCACCTATTAAAAAAAAGAAGAAAACAGGATCCCGCTCAAAGTGAGATCATATAATATTTCTCTGTCTTATTTCACTTAGCATAATGCCCTCAGGGTCCATCATTACAAATGGCACGATTTCCTTTTTTATGGCTAAACGATACTCTGTTGTATACACTCTCACCCATACCTACACACCACACCAGGTTTTCTTTCTTTATCCACTGATGGACACTTAGGTTGTGTCCATGTCTTGGCTATTGTAAATAGGGCTGCATTGAACATGAAGGTGGAGATATCGCCATGAGCCCATGATTTCATTTCCTTCGGATAAATACCTAGAAGTGGAATTACTGGGTTACAGAATAGTTTTTTTTTAATTTTATTTATTTATTTGAGAGAGAGGGAGGGAGAGAGAGCAAGAGATGAGGGAGGATCAGAGGGAGAAGCAAACTCCCTGCTGAGCGGGGAGCCCAATGCTGACTCCATCCTGGGACCCCTGGATCGTTGTCATGTGAGCCCAAGGTGGTCGCTTAACCAACTGAGCCAACCAGGGGCCCTATAGTTCTTTTTTTTTTTTTTTTTTTTTTTTTAAAATTTTTTTTTTTTTTTTCANATTTTATTTATTTATTTCACAGCGGGAGAGAGATCACAAAGAGGCAGAGAGGCAGGCAGAGAGAGAGGGGGAAGCAGGCTCCCTGCTGAGCAGAGAGCCCGATGTGGGCCTCGATCCCAGGACCTGAGATCATGACCTGAGCCGAAAGCAGAGGCTTTAACCCACTGAGCCACCCAGGCGCCCCTTATAGTTCTTTATTCACGCGCCGAACCGATTGATCCCTATCTTCTATCACTCATGGAAATTAACTCCAAATAGATTAAGGGCTTAACTCTAAGACCTGAAACCATAAAACTCCTAGAAGAAAACATAGGGGGAAAGCTCCTTGACATTGATCTTGCAATGATTTTATGGATATGATACTGAAAGCACAAGCAACAAAAGCAAATCAAACAAGTGTGACCACATCAAACTACAAAACTTCTGCACAGCAAACAAAACAAAACAACAAAACCAAAAACCAATCAGCAAAATGAAAAGGCAACCTCCAGAATGGAAGAAAATATTTGCAAGCCACATATCTGATAAGAGGCTAATATCCAAAATACATTAGGAATGCCAACAACTCGATAGTAGGTAGGTAGATAGATAGATAGATAGATAGATAGATAGATAGATAGATAGATAGATAGATAGACTGTTTAAAAAGTGGGCAGAGGATGTGAATAGACATTTTTCCAAAGAAGATATTTAGATGGCTAACGGGTACATAAAAAGGTGCTGAGCATGACTAATTCTCAGGGAAATGCAAATCAAAACCACAATGAGTTATCACCTCACACCTGTTAGGTGGCTGTTATCAAAAAGATGAGAGCGGGGAGCCTGGGTGGCTCAGTCAATTAAGTGTCCAATTCGGCTTCAGCTCTGGTCACAATCTCATGGGTCATGAAATTGAGCCCCTGCATCTCTGTCAGTCAGGCTCCCCACTCAGCGGGGAGTCTGCTTGGAGATTCTCTTCTTCTGCCCTTCCCCCCCAAAATAAATAAATCTATAAAAAGTATAAGAGAGAAGTGCTGGGAAGGATGAGGAGGAAAGGGAGCCCTCATGGTGGGAACATAAATGGGTACAGACAGTACGGAAAACAGTGTGGAGCCTCCTTAACCGACTTATTTTCAGATGAACACTCACAGCTGCCCCCCGGGCGATGGGAATGGTCCAGAGGCCTCCCCACTCCATCTTCCCTGCCAAGCACAAACCCCTTCTTTCCTCTGAGGGTGACCACTACCCTGATGTTCCTATGGTCACTTGAGTCTATTTCTGCTTACTCTATTCTGTTTCATTAGCCTGGTTGCCTAGACCTAGTCCATATAGAGATGTGGTTAATAATAAAGATGGCCTCTCAAATCACTTAGGAAAAGAGGGAGGTTCAAATAAGTTTTATTGGGACAACTGGATAACCATTTGGAAAAAGATAAAATTACATCCATACCTTAAACCATTCACCAAAGTGCCAAGTGAATCAGAACTAAATGTAAAAAATAAAACTCTAAAAGTGGTTGCTTTTTGATACATTCAGACAGATTATATATGTAAATATATATATTTCAGCTTTGTAGCTGGTTTTTGGATTGGGATTATTTTTCATGCTCTATATAGTACCCCGTATTGCCAAAAATGGGAGCTTTTCATCCTGTTTGTGTGTATGTTCCAAACATTGTGTTAGATTCCTTTTCTACTGATGTAATTGCCCCCATTTGATTTGTCCATGGGAGGTGATCCCTTTTTCATTCCTTCCTTGTAGGTTACAGGGATTGTGGGAAGGAAGGTTTGGTATGTGTGATGTTTACTCATCTACTTGGTAGACATCTTTCCCTTCCTTGGTTTCCCTCTGACTCCACAGAGTAGGTTTTTTGTGGTTGTTTATTGAACCCCTCTCTGGCTTTTTAAATAATTGGAAATTGAAGATTGTTTTCTCTTCCGAGATAGTGGATCAAGAAACTTGGGAATTTTGTGTACATGGATGGGGCTTGCCAGCTATCCGGGTTGGCATTAAGGTGTCTGGACAGGGAACCAGCCATTCCATGGCCTGGAGGGTAAGGATGAGCTAGGTTATGTTATAGTAACAAACACCCCTGAAACTCCAGTGGCTCAAAATAGCAATGTTTATTTCTCACTCAAGCCACATTTCCTCCCCGGGGCTCTCTGCTTATCAACGGTCACTCAGGGACCCAGACTGGTAGTGGTACCATCTGTGATGGATCTGGGGTCTCAGGGACAGGGAAAAGAGAATCTGGTGACCCACATACTCGCTCATAAGGCTTCTCCTTCAAGAAGTTCCCGTGTCCTTGATGCCAAAGCAGTCCCATGGCCATGGCTGAGTTGAGCAGAGATGTGTAACCCTTCTGTGGGTGCAGGAGCATATTTGGGTGATCTAGTCATGTAGTCTGACACAGAGGCCTCTTTGGAGAGGAGTGCTTATGGCCTGGGCAGGGGTGGATGGATGCCAGGGAAGGGAACAAAAGGGTTAAGGGTTTTCCCCATCACAGGAACAGCTGCAGGCTGCCATTTAGTGGGCAAGGAGCTGCTTCCTGTGACATGTTTGGCGAGGTTAGGAAACATCTTTCCTTGCTAGGTGAGGGAAAAGATCAGATCTTAAACCTGTATTTTTAAAAATTAAAATATTATTTTCTGAGTGTGGTGGTAGAATCACTGCCCCTTCTCACTATCCTTCCAGAAAAATCACAGCTTCTGCAGCAAGTCTATGCCCGCATGACAACTAAAACACAAAATTGCTCCCTCCCCCCACTCTTGCTGAACCATGGGTATCAGGACCAGCCTGTTCCTCTGAGAATACAGAATTAACACCTTTCATCTAACAACCGTTTCTGTGCTGGAGAATAATGCAGGCTCTTTCTGGCAGCATGGCTTCTCTCCAGGGAGAAGGCTTGGTGAGGTAGAACGAACATATGGTGTCTGCATTCAAAGGGATTGGACTTCGGGCGCCTGGGTGGCTCAGCGGGTTAAAGCCTCTGCCTTCGGCTCAGGTCATGATCTCAGGGTCCTGGGATCGAGGCCCGCATCGGGCTCTCTGCTCAGCGGGGAGCCTGCTTCCCCCTCTCTCTGCTTGCCTCTCTGCCTCCTTGTGATCTCTCTCCCTCTGTGAAATAAATAAATAAAATCTTTAAAAAAAAAAAAAAAACAAAGGTATTGGAGTTTAATTCTCTCGTTGCTATACTCTAATTTGTCTCTTTTTTACATTAAAAAATAATATACAAAAATAATTCAAACAATTCATAAATATATAAAGTAAAACATGGAAGGCCTTCCTGTAATATCTCATTTGTATTTATTTATAAGTTGTCATAAAATGGGTAAAGAGACTCATAGAAGGAGCCCTGCCCCCTTCGGACCACTTTTCTTGTCTCCCAGGCTTTGTCTCCTCAGCTGTTCCTGTGAAACATATTTCCATGAACCACCACACTAAAGACCATTCAAGGGAAGGGTCTGGAATCTCAGCTTTCTTTGTTATGAAGGACTTAACTAAACTTTAAGACTTGATATTTTTAAAATATCAAAGTCACCTTAACCAAGTGATCAAAATTAACATCACCAGTCTATACTCATATGAATACATAAATGCATGGCTCCCACACCTTAGATGTGTGTAGCGACTTCCTTTCAAAGAGGAAGGTATGGAAAGGGACGTAATTTTACCCTGGAAAAACCTGACAAACCCTGCCTCTGCCAGGTCACAGCTGATGTCATGCTATTATATGTGCCTTTGATATGATGTGATGAAAATGAAAATTTACCTCTGTGGTCTCCCTCCTTAGTTAGTTAGTTAGTTAGTTAGTTAGTTAGTTAGTTAGTTAGTTAGTTAGTTAGTTGAAAGAGAATGGGGGGCAGAGGGAGAGGAAGAGATATTCTCAGACTTCCCACAGAGCCGGGAGCCCGACTGGATGCAGCCGGCGCCCCTGTGGTCTTCCTTTAGACTTCCATGTTAAACTTTAAAGCAAGAAATGGAGGGGTTTTGTTTGTTTTTAAGTAAGCTCCACGCTCAGGTTGGAGCCCAACTCAGGGTAGGGGGGTGTCAAAGTCAACAACCATGAGACCAAAACCAGAGCTGAGATCAAAAGTTGAATGCTCAACTGACTGAGCCACCCAGGCTGACTACTGAAATTTGGATTGTGTTTTTATACTTGTCTTTAAAATGAGAATATAATTAGAATTTTATTTAAGATTTTATGTTTATGTAATCTCTGCACCCAACTCGGGGCTTGAACTCATGATCCTGAGACCAAGAGTCCTATGCTCCTCTGACTGAGCCAACCAGGCACCCCAAGAGTATAATTAGGATTTTATTTTACTTTTTTATTTTTAAAAAGATTTTATTTATTTCAGCAAGCGAGCAAGAGAGTATGAGTTGGGGGAGCAGCAGGCTCCTTGCTGAGCCTGGGTCAGCAAGGTCGATCCCAGGATCCTAGGATCATGACCTGAGGCTGAAGGCAGATGCTTAACCAACCAAGCCACCCAGGCGCCCCTAATTAGGATTTTATTTTATTATTTTTTAAGATTTTATTTATTTGACAGAGAGAGAGATTACAAGTAGGCAGAGGGGCAGACAGAGAGAGAGAGAGAGGAGGAAGCAGAATCCCTGCTGAGCAGGGAGCCCGGTGGGGGCCTCGATCCCAGGACCCTGAGATCATGACCTGAGCCGAAGGCAGAGACTTTAACCCACTGAGCCACCTAGGCGCCCCCTAATTAGGATTTTAATCTAGGATTCCCATTTGTTGACTTTATCTCAATGACTACCTTCCTCTTTTCTTAAAATTTCTATTATTTTTTTTATTTCTGTTTTATGCTGGTCAATTGTCTAAAAACAAAACGCTGATTTGTAGTTTGAGGACTTCGGTGGTAAACACTCCCAGCATGGCCAGCTCGCACCTACCAGTGACTTAACAGCCAGCTTGTGCTGAGTTTCAGCACGCCACTGCTTTTGTCTAAATTTACCTAGTAATTTCAAGCTCTTCTTTAGTGAAATGCATTTTTTCCTTTAACATTCATACATACTTGAAGTCTTTTATCAGCCCGTTCCATACAAGTTTTACCTGGGGTGAATTTGATCTTGTTTGCACTCTTTCTTAGCATAGATTTCTTCCCCCTTGACAATCCACAGGTTGGTCTAGCAGTTGCCTCCATCCAGCTCCTGCCCTTTTGGTTTTTATTCTAGAACCAGGCCTGCTGACATTCAGTAGTCTCGAGATCTCACAGAGCAGGCAGTCAACAGGATTGTGTCAACTGCCTGTTCTAACGGGGTGGGTGGTCCGAATCCTCCCACCGCCTTCATGGGTCTGGGTCTTAATACAAGTCTCAGCCAGTGTGCAGGTCAAGCTCCAGTCCAGCTCCCTCCCAGCAGCGAGCCTGGCTTTGGTTCCATTCTTGTACACAGCGCTTCCGATGCCCTCTGCTCCATAAGACAGAACAGCCGGTAGTTACTGTTTCTGGACTGGAGCCCGGCAAGCTTTTGGCTTCAGCCCTGCCTCACCACTTTGCATTTTTACCCCATTGCTGGTCCACAGAAACGTTGATCTTGTTTTTGGGTCAGGCAGGGTGTTTGCTGGTTTTTACCTTTTCTGTATCACTGTTGTTTTGGGGTCAAAGTGGGTATCACTTTAACTGGAACGCTGGTGCCCCACCTGGCCTCTTCCATCTCCCCTCCCTCCCTCCCTCCTTCCCTTGCCCTGTCTCCCTGGACTATCTTTTTCCCCCTCCGCTTGTCCCCTGTCTGGAATCTGGCTCTTCTTGCCCACCTTACTTTTCCAAACCCCTCTCCCACCTCCAGTTTGCATCCACCCCTCACGTACTTGCAGGCCCTCTCTTGCACCTGCTGACACCTGCAGGGACACCCAGCCTGTCATTCACTCACATCCGATCCCAGTGGACCCTCTGTATTCTCATTCCCTGGGGGCATGGACTCCAACCCACACCCACAGCTCTGCCACCCACTCACTCTTGAGACCACCATAATAACCACTTGCTGCAAATATGCAGGGAAAAGCATTTAAAGTTTACAAGAATTTAGAAAATTTACTCCCCAACAATTGCCACCACAGGAAACATGAGTAAATAATTTATAATACTGGGATGAGTATAGGATAAATTGGGGTTTACGACATAGAGATGAGGAAGACTTTTCTAGCTATGACATAAATCCAGATTTCTTAAAAATGAAATCTGAGTAACATTATTGTAACAAATTGTTTTGTGTAATATTATGAAAAATGACTTTGAAAAGACAAATGAGGAAAACATCCACCAATCAAGATAGAGTCTAATTTCCTTACAATGGCGGTGGCTTAAAGTCATTAAGGACTGACAATCCAATAGTAAAATGATGGGGCAAGAATGGGTAGTACCCCAAAAGACAAAAATACGAATATCCAAAAACCTGGAAGTTTGCCAAAGCTCACTAAATACAAAATGCAATGATGCCATTTATTTTTGCTACTCAAACTGGCAAATTTGTAAAAATTGACAATAGAGAGGATTGGCAAGCAGGAAAGAAAATAGGTATTTCTGTATCACTACAATAATGTAAATTGGTAAAAACTTTTTGGCAGGGTAAATTGGGAATGGATTAAAATCGTCTAAGTCTCCACTCTCTGACCCAGAACCAGTACTTCCAGGAACAGATCCTACAACGACTTTCACAGGGCAGAGGTGAGTGAGGCAATGCGCTGTGGCACCGTGGCCACCTCCCGTGCCTGTCACTAGAAAAGTCATGAACTAAATGCTGGGGCAGCTAATGCTAGAGCAATGCCATTGTCAAAAGTGAGGTATGCCTGTGTGCTGGACATGTCCCATGTCCAAGATAATGCTACTAAGTGAAGAGACAGGGTGTCCAAGAGCCTGAATAGAATGTTCATGTTTTTGTAAAAATGTGCATATGTAAACAGAAGGAACTATATCGAATGTTCACCAAAATGCTAGCAATGATGATTCCAGAGAGGTGGGGATAGACAGTACTTGCACCTTATAGATGAATATATATATATACACACACACACACAGCTTTTTTAATGAGTATATATTAGTCTAATTAGCAGAAAAATACAAATAAAAATGAATCATGATTAGTAAAGCCTTTCATAATTACTTTAAAATTTCTGAACATAATGAATGATGGGTATAGCTCGAATTTATCTGTCCTTATTCATATAGATGACCTCTGAATTAAAGTAACCAACAGGTCCACTATTACAGATAAAGAGCACTATCAGAGTTTCCACTTGGTCCTAACTTCCTTTCTAAATGCTGTTGCTCACCTCCAGGCTCAGTGTGACAGCCCATGGATAAGATCCAACTCACTTGGCCAGGTGTGTGTCAGAAACTCACCTGGTGTCTCCCGGCTGCCACAACCGACTGCCAGTGCCTGAGCAGACAGAGCCACTGCAGGAATAGGAAGGCCTAGATTCTCAAAGGATTCATCTACCCTTGCCAGACCAATCCCTCTAAAGATTCACTGACTTCTGTGTTTCTCTCCACATGGGAAGTTTACAAAAGTACCCAAGGTGCTCACCCAGAGAGAAACAGGGACATCCTCTGGCACAGAGAACAGAGGTAGAAGGGATTAGCTGGAACATCTCTGGATTTAGAAGGAAGACGGCCAAAAGGGCAGGAGACATTGGTGGCAGGTCTCTGGTCAGGGACTAAGAAGGGGGAGAGCTCACAGGTGTCCCTGCTGCTGCTCCCCACACTCCATCTGTGCAGTGGGGTTTGCACGCCTCTGCTGGGAGGTCTCTCCCGCACTCTACACCTATCATTTCTGCAGGGGCTGGGGACTGGTCCTATCACCCCAGCAACAAAATAAGCAGGGGATCCTAGGCTCCACGATTATCCGTAGCGACCAGATTATTATAAAGATGGGGAAAAACCATGGTTTAAAAGGGGGTGGGGGGGACACTACTTTTTCCAAAATGCATAATTTTCCTTCTACCTTCCCCCATCATTTGCACAATTTTTGTCTAGTCCAAACGTAATTTAAAATGAGGTAGGTAGTTTCTCTCTCCTCTGCCTTTGTCTTTGTGGTGACTGTCGAGGCCTGTGCCGTGAAAGCACTGGTCTCCCGTGCAGGCGGAGTGCCAGGGGTGGGCAATGGTGACTGGTGGAGCGTCTCAGTTGGCTATTTTCTCAATCTCGTCCAAATCATCCGTGTCCAGTCTTTCTATTTTCTTATCTGGGGAGAAAAATGAGAATTCAGAGAGAAATCAATGCGCGGCTACCATGGAGCCACACACCTAGGGAAGGGACAGCACGGAAGGGAGAGGGGAAGCACACAGGGTTCTGCCCGGCGCAGGAACAGGGCCATGCCTCTGGCCACAGGGATCTTTCACTTGACCCCAAAGACTCCCGGTGCCCGAGCGAGGGACAGAGAGAGCCGTAGGCCCCTCAGCCTGGCCAGGGAGGCACTGTCATTTGGGTCCCTGACCCTGAAAACTTGCCAGGTGTGCTCTTTGAGAACTTCCACACTGTAGGAAGGGAGGGGACTGTGTGACAGGGACCCAGGCCTCTATCAGGGCCACGGAGAACCGACCCTTCCCGCCTCCGCTGGACTTCCCCTCTAAGGAAAGGGCCCCGGTGGGGGCCACTCCCAGGCACTCACTAAAATGCTCCTGGATTCTGTTGAGGATGTTCATGCTGTGCTTGCTGTCAACCATGTTCACTGCCAGGCCCCTCTTGCCAAAGCGGCCCGTGCGCCCGATCCGGTGCAGGTAGGTCTCGTTGTCCGGGTTCCCATCCTTGTCCACGGGGAGGTCAAAGTTGATGACGACAGAAACCTGTTCGACATCAATACCTGCGTGAAAGGCAGGAGGAGAGGAGTCAGGACGGGAGCCGAAAGTCACTGCCAACCAAGTGAGGCGGACACATTCCAGCTTCAAGTGGAAGGAAGAGTCTGGGGCAGGCTGGTTCAGGGATTCGGGGACAGAGGCCACGCAGTAGAACCCAGAGGGAAAGACAGAACTTCGGCAGGTGCTAACAAAATTATGACATCAGGAAGAGAGCCTCTGCTAGACACAAGTATGTGGAATGCAGCCCAAACCTCCGTGGGGCCCCAAAGAGAACAGGCACCGTCCTGGACCAGTGAGATGCTGCTCCATGTCCTTCCACCACATCGGGGCCCCTGGCTTCTGCGACAGTTCTTATCTGCGGGGGTATCCAGTCTCTCCCAGGAAAGAATGTCAGCACCAAGGCCACGTGGACTCCCCAAACCAGCGGAGTGCCCCGTACAGGAGGACTTCCCTGGCTACCCGGGGCCTGGCAGACAGACGCATCTCTGCTCACCGCGGGCACACACGTTGGTGGTCACCAGCACCTTCTCTTTGCCCTCTCGGAAGCGCTCGATCACCGCAGCCCTCTGCTCCACCATCATTTCGCCACTCAGCAGGGCCACCTGGTGGCCTTCTTTGGAGAGCTCTGCTGCCAGCCAGCTCGCTGTTTTGCGGGTCTGGGGAGAACAGAATTGCTTTAAATGAAGACACTTGTTTAAAAAAAAAAAGATACCTGCAAAAAAGTGGGTTGTTGCCGTTAAAAGTACATGAAGACCTGCTGAGTTCAGTCAGCAGGATAGGCTTACCAAGTTCAAAAATAATTTTAGCCATGTCATTTTTTTTTTTGGATGAATTACTTAAATCATCTTAGTGTTCATCTAGGAAGAGTGGTGTGAGCCAAAGGTCTTCATCCCAAATAGTCTATATTCTTAATGTTTCATATAATTATTTCATTGGATGTTATTTGGAGTTTTTTCCGAGTGACCTCTAAGAATTGGGACCAAAGAAGGTTCAATTCTTCAGTCTTTCCCCTCATAACTCATTACAGTCTGAGGAGAATATTCCCTGGGGCAGGTGGAGGTGATTCATCATTTCCTTTCTGGCCACACAGGGCACCTGGCCCTCCTCAGCACTGAGGTGGCACTGGCTGGGAGGAGGGGCAGGCACACCCTCCAGGGCAGCTCCTCCCCCGGCAGGCCTGCTGCTGCCACTGCTACTCACATGGCAGAAGATCATGGCCTGAGCAATGGTGATGGCCCCATAGAGGTTACACAAGGCCTGGAACTTCTCATCTCTGTTATTGCACAGGACGTAATACTGCTTGATGGTGTCCAGTGTCTCCTCCTCACGCTTCAGCTTGATGATGTTTGGGTCTGGGACCACTTTCTGGGCAAATTTCCAGACAGAGTCTTCGAAGGTGGCAGAGAAAAGCAGCATCTGGCAGTTCCTGGGCAGCATCCTGCAAGGGAAGACCCAGGTATGTGGCATGATCCCGAGTCTTTCCTGGAAGGAACAGAAGACAGCGGGCCGGGGCTTGCATGGTCTACGGGCCCAGGAAAGCGGCAAAAGGGGGAGAACGGCAGGGAGGAGGTGAGAGCAGCCACCGGGCAGGAATGGGGCTGGTGTTAGATCCCCCAAGTCCTTCCTCAACCCAAGGTCAGTGCTGATGAGGAAGTGGCCCAGCAAACAAATGCTTCTGGAAGTACTACAGTAAAGAACCTGACAGGAGCAAGAAGAGGTGTTTGAAGTAAAAGGAGAAGATGCTGCAGATCCAGGAGGCTGAAAAGTTCCTCTTGGCTCAAGAGTTCCTACCTCTGGATGCGGATGCTCTGATCTTGGTGGCCCTGAGTAGCTATCATCACGTCAGCCTCATCCAGAACAAACACCTTGATCTTCTTGGGGTCAATGAACTTGAGCTTGGCGCACCAGTCCAGAACAGTCCCAGGGGTGCCAATGACAATATGCTCACTGATCTTCTGACCTCTTTCCACTGTGGAGACAAGATGTTTTCTGTGGGTATTTCCATGGCAAAAACAGCTTTGGAAATCAAAGCCTTGCCCATCCTTCCAGAGTTAGTAAAACAATTTAATTCCAGATGTCAAAACACACACACAGGAGTGTTATCCAAAAGTCTTGGGTTCTTCTACTATAAAGTAGGCACAGTGGCACCCATCTCACTGCATCGTGGTCAGGATTCAATCCTCTGCAGTGAACCCTCAATAAGCACCATGTCTCCTTCCTGCTTCCTGTGATTCAACATCAGCCCACTCATTCTCCTCAATGTCACTCTTACTCACTTCACCATACATTCACTCACAGTTCATAGATTTTTCTTCAGTTGGTAATTCTGAGTCCCAGGATCCTGGCCCAATGCGTATTTGCTTTGTTAGACATTCTAATGTGTAGACAGTTTCCCTAAGTACAAATTCTCTGGTTTAAAAAACATATTACTCTCGAATTATAGTTGGTGGGAGCTGAAACTGGTACAACCATCTATGAACATTACTAATGCACATAGCTTGTGACCAATACTCCATGATTAGGAATTAACCCTGTTATGTATTAACATGTGGGAAACAACACATATGCAAGGATATGCAAGCATCAAAAGGTAACTAATGAAAGAAAAAAAGGTAACTAATGAAGTGAAATATGATACACCCAACGGATGATGCCAGTAAAAGTAAGAAACTGCTTAGGAACTGATATGGAACAATCTCCAATATACATTATAAATGTGAAAAAAAGTTGCAGAGCAGTTTGCATACCAAAAGAGGCAAAAAAGAATACATGTAACACATGTATGTGTGTGTGTACACGTTATGTATTTGTACACACTACGTGCCTGCAGCCACACAGATCTCTGGTGTGCCGCATGAGACACTGGTTAGTACTGAGTGCCTGTAGGAAGGAGAACTAGGTGGATGGGGTATGGTAGAAAGAAGTTTCTACCATGTAGCCTTAAATTTAAACATGAGAATGTGTTACCTATTTTGAAAACAAAATTTAAAATTTGAGAAGAAAGGCCTTTCGTTAGAAATTCATCATTATCCACTGGAAAAATTCTGAATTAATTCAAACACAATGTAGTTGTCAACATCCACTGCCTAGAAGTCCAAATTGAACCTTTGAAAAATAATACATTAAGTATAGTTAATATATTAATCCTTCATATGCAGTGAAGTCCCATGTTATTACAAAGCAATCTAGAGAAGATATATGTTGTTAAAGATTCTGGTAACTTCACTTAGATGTACCCACCAGTGTGAGACATCAAATAGACACACAAATTACATAATCAACCTAGTAACTTTTGGATAAAGTAGTTTTGCTGCATACCAAAGCAAGATGGTTTTCTCTAGGAAAAGCTCTTATGATTGTGTGGTGAGCTGAACTAACCATTTCTCTCTGTGGACTGACAAACTACAGAAGATGAAGCCAGGAATTTGATATCCACTTTCTTGAAAATGAACAGGCTGTCTCTTTAATGAAAACAATCCACTGTATTTGCTGCCACAAAAACATTTTTCAAAAGAAAAACAGCGTTTTTGGAAGACTTGTATGTGCCGGTAAGTTTGAGTTTCTTCTCTGATGCATTTGGTGGTAATAGCAGGGCAAGCAATTTAATAAGTTTGTATAATGAAATGTCTCAACATTTGGAAGATCAGTGTAACTCAGTAAGACAGTATTTTACAAGAGGCCAAGTATTTTAATGTAGCAGTACAAAAAATTCAGTAACAGGGTTTCAGATTCTACACTGGTACTAACTCTTAAGTAACTACCACTTATTAAATTTGGGTATAGCACCCAAAAAGAGAATCTAAACTCTCTGAAAGGCCAGATTGTCTTCATATTCTTCAAGAGTAAGGTCTTTAAAAATTTCTCAATTTTAGCTTATTCTAATATGGCAAATATCAACAGATAAAACCTGTATGAACAAAAATGCTTTGCAGTCCTCAGTAATGTTTAAGAGTATAAGAAACCAAAAAGTTTGAGAACCACTGCTCCAGGCAACTATAAACTGCTGGGTCAAAGGGAAGGAGGTCTGTCTGTAGTTTTTCTAAGCAATGCCAAACTGCTTCTAGAAAGTTACTGTACCAGTGTATACGACCCGCCAGGAGCGTGTGGGCATTCTAGTTCTTGGACGTCTCCATCAATACTTAGTATCATCGGACTGCTTCATTTCTGCCCATCTGAGAGGCATACGGTGGTTTTAACTTACATTTCCCTGATCACAAATGAGGCTTATTTATCATCTCTTCATATTTACTAGACATCTGAGTCCCTCCTTTTGTTAAGTGTCTGTTCAACTGGGCCTCTCTTCCTATTAGACTCTTTTCTTATTTAGACTGCTTACTTTTTCCTTACTGACTTGTAGTTTTATATACTCTGATAACTTTCTAATGAGCTGTTTTCTACCTGCCCCTCCTCTCTACCTTAATCCATGTTCTCTACATTACATTCTGTAGAACACATGGGAGAAAAAAATGGTGGAAGGACTTCTGGTTTTGGTAAGACCAAGCTATCCGTATGTGCTCCTAGTTTACTCTTACTAAAGCTGTGCTTGTTTTTAAACAAAGGGATATGACTCCAACCTACCATCCTCACACCTACTAATTCCTTGTTAGTAATAAACAGCTTCAAGAACTCTGCATGCTGAGTTCAAAACCCTGTTTTCTCAGTGAAGAATGCCAGACTTTAAGAACTCCATGACTCACACAAAGATTTTTACAACAACTCAAAACCTTTTAAGAGTAGAAACGACTGGGTGCCTGGGTGGCTCAGTCGGTTAAGTGACGGCCTTCGGCTCAGGTCATGATCCTGGAGTCCCAGCATTGAGTCCCGCATCAGGCTCCCCGCTCAGCAGGGAGTCTGCTTCTCCCTCTGACCCTCCCCCCGCCATGCTCTCTCTTTCTCTCTCTCTCAAATAAATAAATAAAATCTTAAAAAAAAAAAAAGAGTAGAAATGACTGTCAAACAGCAAGTTTAAAACAGATTTGCTGAAGTGGTGCAGTGGGTCCTAAGGACAAGTAGACCAGAAAGTATAACATCATCATCACATCTTCAAAATTCAAACACCCAACCACCCTATCCTGCTCACTGCTTAGGTCTCACCCCTTTATACTTACATTTATTGCCTCGAACAGCATAAGCAAGCTTTAGTTCTGGATGAAATCTGCCCATCTGCTCAATCACTTTTCCCGTTTGAAGAGCCAGCTCATACGTTGGGGAGAGGCACAAACACTGACAGATCAGAAAGGGTGAGTTTAGAAGAGCCTTTTAGTAACAGACAACAGGCCTTAAAGCAACAACATGCTGCTCTTACCACCACTCAAAAGTGCAGGGAACCACATCCTCTCCACCCAGGCCCACTTTCCAGCTGTAGACCCAAGCCTTCAGCAGGGAGCCCTGGCTGGGTGGATGCCTTCGGAAGCCACTGTTGAAGACTGCTGCTTCCGAACGAATTCTACCCAGATTGTGGCCCAGTGCGTGACCCGGCTCTGCCTGAGCCACAGGAAACGTTTAGACCCTTTTAGGGACACCCCTATTAACTCCTCATCAGATGGCACTGCCTTGCCCAGGGCAGGCAAGCCAGGGCCCTCAGGATCCCCCGGCCCTCACCTGGGGGTATCTCTCGGCTGGTTCCACTCGGCTGAGCATGGCCAGGACGAAGGCAGCTGTTTTACCAGTACCCGACTGAGACTGGGCAATCAGGTTCTGGGGCCTGGATCAAGAAGAGGAGAAATGAAAATAATACTGGTTAAACACAATACAGTGTCAAAGTTCTTTCTGGATGGTAGGCATGCAGAGCTTTCCCCCTTTAATCCAGATTTTCTGCATTGAACACAATGATAAATTTTGTTATATGTTGTCAAAAAACTGCTTAAATATTAAGGGACATAATGATTTAGATGGGTTCACACCAAGAAATCTTCACTCTAGACTCCAGCACAGCTAGAATGCCCTAGTTTTGTACCCTAGGGGCCCCATGGAAATTAACTATGCAGAGTAAACTCTGTGCCAAGGGCAAATCCCCAAAGACATTTTCTGCCGCGCTATAATGTGTCTCCAGGACACGGCTCCTTCCTCCTCTCTCTGCCTGCCTCTCTGCCTACTTGTAATTTCTCTCTCTCTGTCAAATAAATAAATAAATAAATAAAATCTTTAAAAAAAAAAGATTATTTATTTGACAGAGAAAGATACAGCGAGAGAGGGAATACAAGCAGGGGAAGTTAGAGAGGGAGAAGCAGGCTTCCCGCTGAGCAGGGAGCCCAACGTGGGGCTCGATCCTAGGACCCTGTGATGATGACCTGAGCCAAAGGCAGATGCTTAATGACTAAGCCACCCAGGTGCCCCGAAATAAATCTTTTTTTAAAAAAATTCAATCTTTGGGTGCCTGGGTGGCTTAGTGGGTTAAAGCCTCTGCTTTTGGCTCAGGTCATGATCTCAGCATCCTGGGATCGAGGCCCGCATCGGGCTCTCTGCTCAGCAGGGAGCCTGCTTCTTCCTCTCCCTGTCTCTCTGTCTGCCTCTCTGCCTACTTGTAATCTCTCTCTGTGTGTCAAATAAAAATAAATAAAATCTTTTAAAAAAATAAAAAATAAAAAAATAAAAAAATTCAATTTTTAAAATTGCACAGAATAACATTAGCTTTATCAGGTTTGTTTGTTGTTTTGACTTTTTTTTTTTTTTTTTAAGATTTTACTTATTTGAGAGAGTGCAGGCACATGAGCAGGGGTAGAGGGAGAAGCAGACTCCCCTCTGACCAGGGAGTCTGATGTGTGGTTTGATGCCAGGACCCTGAGATCATGACCTGAGTCGAAGGCAGCTGCTTAACCAACTGAGCCACCCAAGCACTCCTGTTTTAAAGATTTTTATTTTTTTAAATTTTGTTTTATTTATTTATTTGACAGAGAGTGAGCGAGTGCACGAGCAGGCAGAGTAGCAGGCAGAGGGAGAAGGAGAAGCAGGCTCCCTGCTGAGTAAGGAGCCTGATGCAGGGCTCGATTCCAGGACCCTGGGATCATGACCTGAGCCAAAGGCAATTGCTCAACCAACTAACCCACCAACATTTTTATTTTTTAAAGTAATCTCTATACCCAATATGGCGCTCGAACCCACAACCCTGACATCAAGAGTCACACGTTCTACCAACTGAGCCAGGTGCCCCCTTCTCTATCAGGTTTTAAAATCTTTTAATTTTTAAAAAGATTTTATTTATTTATTTGAAAGAGAACGCATGCGTGGGAGTGGGCATTTGAGTAGGGAGTGGAGCAGAGGGAGAGGGAAAGGGAGAGAATCTCAAGCTGACTCCATGCTAAGTGTGGAGCCCTGTGTGGAACTGGATCTCACAACCCTGAGCTCATCATCTGAGATCATAGTCTGGGCTGAAACCAAGAGTCCGATGCTCAACCCAATGAGCCACCCAGGCACCCCATCAGTTTTTACTGTTAAGTGGAAAGCTAGAAGCTGTACCAAATTTCAACAGACTCTCTCTGCACTTGCTCAAGTGGTTTCCTGAAGAAACATGCTGTCCCAAACACCCCATCTTGTTCTTACGAACAGTAACAGTTATGGGTATAAAACATTAAATCAAATCCTGAAGAAGTGCACTTGAGGTCTGCATACTCACGGCTCAGCAAGCATCATGGGTAATGCATTTTCTTGTATCTTGGATGGTCGATTGAAGCCCATGGCATAGACTCCCTGGAGAAGCTGTGGTTTCCTAGAAGGCCAGGGAGAGAAAGGATGGATTCCAAGTTGCTCAAATTGTTTTAAAAGGCTAGAATTTTAGCTTTCCCTAAATCTAGCAAAGAATGTTTCCTATCTTTGTTAGACGTAGTTTTCTAATGTCGTAAAAAAATATCTAAAATGAAACGAAGCCACCACCTTTTCCTAAGTAAATCTTAATCTGCAATTCTTTTTTTTTTTTAGATTTTATTTTTATTTATTTGATAGTACAAGCAGGGGGAGCAGCAAGCAGAGGGAGAAGCAGGCTCCCTGCTGAGCCTGATGCAGGGCTCGATCCCAGGACCTCGTGACCTAAGCCACCCAGGCGCCCTTAATCTGCAACTCTTGTGCAAGTCCGAAAATATAGACTAGTTTCTGTTCTTGGAGAAATTCGTGCTTTCAGCAGATCCACAAATATGACTGGTCTTGGAAGACAAATGTTCTCTGGATATTGCAAGAGTGGTATGTATTAATTCGTATCAATCTTATAACTTGCATAAAATGAATTATAAAAGACATAGCTAAAAATATACTGCTAACTATACCACTAAGATATAGAAGTCCCTTTAAGGAAGGAGATTCAGTTTTAATTTCTTGGGGCAGATGTTAAATTGAACCACAGTCATTTTGTATTCCATGGTCCTTCCAAAGCCAGCTGTGCAAATACGCAGGACAATCAAGAAATAAGAAAACTGATTCAACTAGTTTCTAGTACCTGATCTACAGTAAATAGGTAGGAGTGTTCAATTACCATACTGAACTTTCCAAATGCTCATATTTAGTTATTATGTCTAGTCAAAAATGAAGAATAAGAAAGCACCAGCTTATGTAAGGAGATGCACAACAATATCAAATTCAAGTTGCTCTTGCATTGCATTTACAATTAGCTCTCTGCTACCTCCACATTGACAGGGTGTTCAACAAAAATCCCACCAGACTGTAAAGAAGAGTCAAACCAAGTCAAGACTTCTGTTCTCTGAGCCTCCCTTGGAGTTCACAGGCTCTCTAAATGGCAAATTGTTCTGGCATATGGTGGTTCTCAGATACAAAGACGTCTGAAAGCATAACCTTTGGTTTTCTTCTGTTTTGAAGAAAAGGCTATGAAGCTTAGCAGATTTTGATTTGGTTGCTAAAGAAACAAAGTCACAACTGATGAAGATCCAAATGATCCAAGAACTTCCAGTGGTTCATTATTTTTTGCTTATTTTGCAAATTTAAAAATTTTAAATACAAAACAAAGCAAGGCAACCTAGGTTTCATTCTTTGTTTCCTCTAGCCAACAACTACTAAATCAAGAGAACTTGACTTTTCAGAGAGGACAGTTCCTCACTGGTAGGACTGAGAGCTCAAGTCCTTTAAGTGAAAGGGAGTTTAAAAACCATCAATACTTGGAAAAGCAAACTGTCACTTCAGTAAACAAAAGAGTGCATCTCGCTGCCCTCATATAGTTTATAAACAGAAGCAGAGATGACAGATTTGCTGAATGAAGCCCCTGATGGAGGAAATACACATACAAAAATTTCCTGAGAACATTTAAAAAAAGCCGTGCTTTAAAAAACTTGTTCTTAGCTGTCACTTCAGTAATGACTTGATTTGGTTTTAGTTAGCTCTCATATTTTAAATGTCCCTTACTCCAAAGCAGTGGTAATAAATTGGCAAGAATGTAGCCTGTATTTGCCCACAGTGGGCATACTATGGATTTTGCTGATAAGGGCAAAGAAATCTACTAACTCCACCACTTTCTAATTCACCAGCTATTTTCTGTCTGTGATTCCAGTCCCGGGAGGCAGCAAGAACGTAGTTATGTCTTATGTTACTCATAATACCCAGCACAGTAGCATGTACACAAACCAAGGATTCACAGACACTTCACTAATATGCTGAGGGAAACAAAAACCTTGATATGACCTTCCATAATTCTGCCTTTAAAATAAAGAGATGTTAGAAGTCGTTCTTAGCACAGTGCCATAAATGTGCTCCGTTGTGGCTTAATTCTGGGTTCTGAATTGGTTTTTGTTTTTTTTTTACATTCCAGAATACCGAAGGCTGCTTTCCACTGTAGGTACTGGGAATCCTGCATAGGCTCTTTTGACTGATTATGTAAAAGCAGATACAGTGTTCTCAAGACCGTAAACCCTGTAGTCTAAGGAAAGGGCTTACCTAATAAGAAATGTTCCTGACATCCAGAAATCACCTGTCAGCCAATATTTTATTGAAAGTTCTAAGAGCATAAAAGAAAAAAGACTTTCAGCTATGATGAATAAATTTGTGGCATTTAAAAATCCCTCCCAAGAGGAGGAGAACTGGGTAGCCAAGAGACAAGGGTGGGAGGGAAACCATCACCATAAACTTTTCCATACTTTCTCGCTTTTGAACCATGTGAATTATTAACGAGTCAAAGAAGTAAATACATTAAGATTCTTAAAAATAAAGGTAAAAAGTAAAATTCCCGAAAGATCTCTGAGATGCTAAGTTTTAGAAAGGCGGGACCAACGAGGAACGGTTATTCCAGGGAACAGACACTCACAGCCGAAGCTCCTCAAAGGACTTCACTGAGTAGAGCGGGGAGTTTGGGTCTCGTTGCAGGACCTCCACCTGGTTTGTGTTATCCACAAGGTTGCTTCGGATCAGCTTGTTGAGTAAGGACTGGGCAGCTCTGTCCTCTGTCAGGAAGAAACCAGCACATTGCCTTCATATGCATTTGGCAAACCCACCCTCGTGAAATCTCTTTCTCCCTGGCTCTGCACCAGCACCTGGGCCTCTGAGCATGACTGGAGAAAACCACTCACACCGACGGGTCTCATTTTAGATTCTTGACCATTAGACTCAGTTGGGCTGCCCTGCCCTGTAAGTCTTCCTGTTTCTATCCTCCACTCATTCGCTCTTCTCGGATCTCCACCTCTCCCTCTCTTCTCATCCCTCCACGTTCTCACTCATCTGACGAACCTGCGTCTTCCTTCACAGAGATGTGCAAGTGATCAGAAGCACCTCAGACTCTGCAGAAACAGCCTACACACCCACCTGCTTTGTGTGCATACTCTCTGTGTTCCCTCTGGTAACCTGGGAGGAACAGTCTGTGCTTAAGGCTAAACCCTGCATTCGTACAACAGGTCCAAGCCCCTCTTGCCTCTAAGGATATTTCTCCCGACACTAACTCCACCTTGCATTATCAGTTTCCCCTTCCACTGGAACATTCCTCCGCCGCATGTGCACACATTTTAACAACTCATTATAAACCTGCTTCCTCCTTTACCCCCCATCCCCATCCAGTTGCTACCCTATTTCTCTACTCCCCTTTATAGGACATTCCCTGAAAAGGCTGTCTACACTCATTGTCGCCACTTCCCGTCCTCCCCTTCTGCTGAATGGACACTGAATAGGTTTTGTATTTAGCCTCTGCACTTGACCTCAAAGGCTCTTGTTGAGCACACCAATGACTTCTACACTGCTAAATCAAGTGAACAGTCCATTTTTATATCTTCTTAATCAATTTATTACCTATATTTGACTACCTACTTTTGAAACACTTCGTTCCCCTGGTTTCTGGATACCCCTCTCTTTTGGTTCTCTCCTCTCTTTTTGGTTTTCTATCTCATTGACTGCTGCTTTGTGATTCCTCCTCATCTCATCTCTTCAATCTAGCGCCTCTGGCTCCAGAAAAGCGAATCTTGGGTCACATGATGTTTCTTGCTACAGAGTTTTAAAAAGTAATTACCTTTCTCTTCTTCTTCTGTTTTCTCTGCAGTGGCATTGGTTTTAATAACACCTACACAAGAAAACAGATGTCATCAAAAGAAAGGCAAATTTCAAACCCATCCAAAAGATGTGACAACATAAATACTAAATCTTACACAAGTGATCAAAATGTAAATATTTGACATTTCTTTATATTTAATGGGTTTTTATTCCTAGAAAGTACATAAGAAAATTTCAACTTTCTAGATATGTTGGCTGACTTCATAGTGACCAGAGTATGTCACCTCTGACTTGCTTATCCTATTTTAAAATATACTGTTATTTTAGCGAACACAGTCAGACATGAGAAAGAAGATAAATTAAAAATTAAAGGAAGAGGTAAAATGACCACTTTTTATGGATTACAGGATTGTAAGCCTGCAGGACTAAGTATTAACTTAAAAATGATTATAAAATTATATATCTGAGCAAAAGATAAAAAGGCTAGGTACAAAATAGAAATCAGTACCTTTCATAAATACAGAAATATAACTAAAAAGATCCTATTTATAATAGCAACTAAAAAGATGAAACCCTGCACCCAGAAATAAAGTTAACAAAAAAATATGCAAGACTTATATGAAGAAATCTTTAAAAAAGTCATAAAATAATGCAAAGACTATAGCTAAAATACCAACAGATAAAGTGGAATTCTAAGATATTCAATTAACCCAAAAGGCAGGAAAAGAGAGGTAGAGAAATTATGAGAGACAAACAAATCAAATAGTAAAACTGCTTACCTAAATCTACCATATCAATTTTAACCATTTATATTAAATATAAATGGATACAAAAAATAAAAGGCATCCGACTTGGAAAGGAAGAAGTTAAACTGTCAATATTTCTAGATGACATGATATTATATAAAAAAGCCTCGGGCGCCTGGGTGGCTCAGTGGGTTAAAGCCTCTGCCTTCGGCTCAAGTCATATCTCAGGGTCCTGGGATGGAGGCCCGAATCTGGCTCTCTGCTCAGCAGGGAACCTGCTTCCTCCTCTCTCTGCCTGCCTCTCTGCCTACTTGTAATCTCTCTCTGTTAAATAAATAAATAAAATCTTTAAATAAATAAATAAATAAATAAGCCTCAAGATGCCATCAAAATAGTACCAGAACCAATAAATGAATTTAGTAAAGTTGTAGAATACTAAAATCGATACACAGAAATCTGGTGCATTTCTATACACTAATAATGGACTACTGGAAAGAGAAATTAAGAAAACAATGCTATTGGTAAAAGATATGTATACTAAACACTGTAAGACGTTAATGAGAGAAACTGAAGACACAAATAAATAGGAAGGTTTTCCTCATTCATGGATTGGAAGAATACTGCTAAAGTGTCCGTATACCAAAAGCAACACAAAGAATCAGTGCAAGCCCTATCAAAATTCCAATGGCATTCTTCACAGAAATAGAACAATTTAGAAATCTGTATGGAACCACAAAAATCCTGAACAGCCCAAGCAATCTCCCCCCACCCTCCAAGCAATCTTAAGAAAGAAAAACAAAGCTGGAGGCATCATGCTCCCTGGTTTCAAACTATTACAAACCTATATAATTAAAACAGTATGGTATTGTGTAACAACAGACACAATGACCAATGGAATAGAGCAGAGATCCCAGAAATAAACCCATGCACATACAGTCAACTAATTTATGACAAAGGAGCCAAGAACACACAAGAGGGAAAGGACAGTCTCTTCAGTAAATGGTGCTGAGAAAAATGGACAGCTACATGTAAAAGAACAGAACTGGACGACTATCTTAACCATACACAACAATTAACTCAAAATGGATTAAAGGCTTGAATGTAAGTTCTGAAACCTTCAGAAGGAAATGACCCTACTGAAACCTTGATCTCAGATTTCTGGCCTCAAGAACTGAGACAATAAACTTTGACTGTTTAAATCACTCAGTTTGTGACCTGGCATGGCAGCCCTAGCAAACTAATAGAGAGTAAGGCCTGGCTAAATGACAGTCTGGGACCTGTTTATACTTTTGAGTTTTGAACCCAGATTAACTTTGCAAAAATTAAATAAAAAATTTAAAGAAACACCATTGAATAAATAGTAGCAGGAGTCAGAGACTAGAAAAAATCTGGAAAACTAATGTGTCCTCTTCAGTAATGCAACAGAATTTACTGACTCTCAAATGCAGTGCTGTCATTTATGAAACACTATGCTAAATGAAAGCCCCTTTCACACTGCAGCTATTAATGCAAAGCAGAAGAGCACGTGTATGGTTTGTATCCAGCTAGTTGTTACAAATGACTCACCATTGGTATCTGGTTTGACTTTTTCTTCTTTGATTTGCAAATTACTCATCTGAATGGAAATAAAAGGAAACAGAGTTAAGCAGATGACCCAATCAAAGGAAGTCCCTTGAGCAAAGAGAAGTTCCCTAGTGAAAGTCTAGCAGCACCTATATTCAGGGAGCTGTCCTGCTCAAGCAGAATTCCTACAAGCTTGGGTGAAGACAGTATTTCACATCTTCAAGAACCTTAAAAGGGGAGGGGCGGGGTGGGCTAAATGGAACAGATGGGAGGGAAAAAGTTTTGTTTTGTTTTGTTTTAAGGTTTTATTTATCTGACAGAGAGAAAGAGAGTCCGAGGGAGGGAACACAAGCAGGGGGAGTGGGAAAAGGAGAAGCAGGCTTCCCACTGAGCAGGCAGCCGGATGTGGGCCTTGATCCCAGGACCCTGGGATCATGACCTGAACGGAAAGCAGACGCTTAAGGACTGAGCCACCCAGGCACTCCAGATGGGAAAAAGTTTGACGATAGTCTCAAACCTCTACTTTTCTTTCAACTTATGCTCTTTCTAGAACATCTACTTTCATTAAATACCTATGATAGCCTTTCAATGGCACATACACTCAACAGTTTCCTTCTAGATACAGTAAAAAACACCACTACCTCAGCTTTTAGTCCCGAAACCCATGCTGTATTAATGCAACACTTAGCAAATAAATTGTAGCCTTCTTTCCTGCCTTATCAACCACCTCCACTATGAGTTAGGTAAAAAAGTTATTATGATGAAAGAATCGACAAATTCATATTCCTGATTTAGAATATTTTGGAAACTTGAACAAAAGGTTTTTTATTTATTTTGGCCACTAGTTCTGGTCAACGCAAACTTGCTTACTAAGCTGCAAATGAAAGTGCAAGCAGAGCAATTTAACTTATACATTTGTAATGAAGTCTCCAATCTCAAAAGAACTATTTTTCCATGTCCAAGGTATTCTTAAGAGTAAGGGTATGATACAGACATGGTATTATAAAGGTATGTTATCAGGTTCTGAAGAGCACCCCGAATCCAGGGCTAGACCTCAAGCCCTGCCCCCAAAATGACCCCTTAACTGATGCAATCATTCATTATCCTTATGATGACTATCACTGTTTTCTGAGGGCATTGAGAAATATTTCCTTCTCCAGTCCTCCTCTCCTCAACTGACCTTGCTTTTGGTCTTTGGGAGAAGTCCACCCTCACACAGTGGAGATATTCATTTGATCTCTTTAAAACCAGGTCTTCCAGAGAAAAATCAGATCAACACACTATTGGAGATGGACACCCTTTTCCTGAAGGCCAATGGGAAAGCTGCCCCACAACAGAGAAGGTATTTTATACCAGAACTTATCCACTGATCAACCCCTATTTTTAGGCTAATACACAGGGAGCCACAGAAGCTGACTAATCTTGGGATGGGCTGAAAATGCAAAAGAGACAGTCTGGAGTACCCAACTTAGTCTGGACACTAAGTTGATTAGTCTCAAAGCCTGACTGATGAAAAAGAAAACCATGACCAAATCTACTGTATTATAATTTGTTTGACAAATACATGTGGTAACAAAAGATGACGTGCTTAGAAGCTAGAGAGATCTAAGAGTTTGTCAGCATTTATTCGGTTGTATTCATGGGAAAAACTACTGGCAGATGAGTATTCCTGTCTCGAGACGCAACTCCACCATGCGAAAGAGGCAGGCCAATCAACTCTCATTCTCCTTCATTCTGTATTCATCTTCAGCGAGGAACCTTCTAAATATTAATCATGCCTCTCACAGAAGGCAGTGTCCTTGACGCTGGACACAGGTTTTCAGTTACGATAAAAGCACCCTTCCCCTATCCAAATTAACAGAGTAGCTCCTGAAGGGTGGCTAAGGTTCTGTCAGTCCCAGAGTCCCTGATCCATGAAGGGGTGAACTCTAAGGCACTCAAAGACACTTCAACAAGGCTTCAAGATCTACCTCTATGACAACTCTAATTGCAAAAGGGTCAGATTATATCTCTAAAAGATTCTTAGGGTTGCCTTTCGGGTTTTGTTTTTAGCTGATCAGGGAAAAGGAAGGAATGAAACTGGTGATATGGCCAGAAAGAGGCAACAAAGGAAGCCATTTGTGTTGGAAGAGACGACAGTGACAAGTGAACTGGCATCAGGTCCTTTCTACTCATTTAAAACTCTCAGAATCTTTTATCAGGGTTCCTAAAATTGCATGCAAACTAAACTCCCAGGCAGACCTCTCCTTCCCCTCCAAACCCGTTTTTTATATGTGGGGAAGACTCTGAAGGCACATCCTTGACCATAAGCTTAAACCAAACAAAAATCCTCACTGTGTGTAAATGTAAGATCTTTATCATTGTGCTTTCTCTGTCCTCTTCTGTCATTTTCATTCACTACCTGTACACTTGAGAGCACAGTCACACGATGACCTAACACCATGAATTTCTAAGCTAAGATACACAAGTCTACATGGTAAAATAAAAAAAGGGGGGGGGGTGGTCTTTCCCGACCATTAGGAAGCAAAGTTTTGTTTTGTTTTAAAGATTTTATATTGAGAGCGAGCGAGCGAGAGAGCGCTTGCACAAGCAGGAGGGAGGGGCAGAGCGGAAGGGACAGGGAGGAAATCCCAAGCTGACTCTGCTCTGAGCTCAGAGCCCAACTCAGGGCTACATCACATAACCCGGAGATCATGACCTGAGCCAAAAACTAAGCGTCGCACACTCAACTGACCAAGCCACCTGGACACCCCTAGGAAGCAATGTCATAACACATTTATTTATACCAGCCTCCTGAGAAGCAGAGTAATTAAAACCAGATACCAAGTATGTTTAGACCTATATTTACAATATTCGTAATATCACAGCTAGATTAGAGTCATAGGCTTAAAAAGATTTGAAACCAATTCTCTGTAACTATCTTTTAGGAAAGATCTGGTATGAAACCGTGGATTTGAAATCCTACTGTGCCAGAACCTTAACCTTTGTAATACTCTGTGATTTCTTTGTAGATAACAGTCTGTTTTATTACGTGCCCTGATTCTTCTCCCGAACTCCAATGCCACATTTCCAAATGCAAGATAGGTGCTGTGCAGAAAATAGTTAACACAGCTAACAATTTCCTATCCTTAGAAAAGCCAGCTTGCATGGTTGGCCCCTGTCCCACAGCTGGGGACTCGGACTTCAGAAGAGTTCCTACCATTCCTAGAGCTGCTGAGGGGTTTGCTATGCCTAAACTGTTTGTAAAAACATGTGATTTATGTTAAACACCTGCTTTCCTTCTGTAAGTCTGGAATTTTGGTACACACGAGGCAGAGGGTGAGTTTGTGACAGCCCCCCCCAAAAGAACCCTGAGAACTGAGTCTCTAATGAGCTTCCCTGACAATACTTACCATGTGCTGTTACAATTAGCTGCTGCAGGACTTAAACTCTAATTAAGCTGAGTATGTAAGTCCACTAAGAGAGGACTCTTGGAAGCTGGTGCCTGGTTTCCTCTGGACTTTACCAGATGTGCCTTTTCCTTTTGCAAATTTTGGTTTGTATTTTCTCATTGTAATAAATCATAGTCGTGAATATATATGCTAGGTCCTCTGAGTTTTCCCAGGAAATCACTGAACCTGGACTATTCTTGGGGATTCCCAACACAGGTACCTACCAGGATGTCCTCCTGACCTCAAATTCAGAAGACCCAAACTGAACTCACCATCCTCCATATCAAATCAGCCCATCCTCCCACTTCCCTAGTTGTTGTTTTGTTTTTTGTTTTTGTTTTTGTTTTTTTAAGATTTTATTTATTTGACAGAGAGAGAGAGAGATCATGGGTAGGCAGAGAGGCAGGCAGAGAGAGAGGGGGAAGCAGGCTCTCCACTGAGCAGAAAGCCAGATGCGGGGCTGGATCCCAGGACCCTGGGATCATGACCTGAGTGAGTTGAAGGCAAAGGCTTAACCCACTGAGCCACCCAGGTGCCCCCCTAGTTCTGTTGTTAGCATTTTACTAATACCACCTGTGGGCTCCTGACTGCAAACAGCAACCTTTGCCTTTTTCCTCAATCCTGCTCTTTATATTGCCACAATTCTCTTGAATCCACCTCTTCATTGGCACTTCCACCACCCAACAACACATGCCCTCTCTGGGCCAGAGGAGCTGCCACAATGATTGCCTTTCCTTTGGACATTACTCCTTCTAACATTCTCTGTAGTTCGATAAGTCTTGACAGCTCTCAGATCTAATCTTATCCAATATCCTCCCCCCCAAATCCCCAAATCGACCAAGTCTCTCCTCTTTAAGTTTTCAGTGAAGGCTGCAAAGTATACCCTATACGACATTTTCTGTACAGCTTCTACTACAACCCATAAACTTACGCTATAGCAAAAATGAGTTCTTATTCTTGCTCTCTAGACAAGTCCAGCTCCTTTGTGCATTTTCTCCTAAAATGCCATTTACCTCTCTTTTAAATGACTCATTCTCTAACATCCATTTGAAAAGTAAACTTCTTCACAAGGAATTTCCCTATTTCCTACTCATAAACATCCTCTTCCCACTCAGAGATCACTTATCACATTATTCTTACCATTTTCACAGCACTTCCCACACTCTCACCTTCCCACCTAGACTGTAAAGATTCTTCCTATACTCCACTGAATTTAGCCCATAACATTTGCTAACAAACTGACAATCCTTCCAATGTAATCAAGGATGACTGGAAAAGAAATGTAACTTAGTCATTAAAAAGTTATATAAGACTTCAGACTATCAAACACAAACTATTAAAATCAATAGTGCATCATCACTGGGGCGCCTGGGTGGCTCGGTGGGTTAAAGCCTCTGCCTTCGGCTCAGGTCATGATCTCAGGGTCCTGGGATCGAGCCCCGCCTAGGGCTCTCTGCTCGGCGGGGAGCCTGCTTCCTCCTCTCTCTCTCTCTGCCTGCCTCTCTGCCTACTTGTAATCTCTGTGTGTCAAATAAAAGATAAAATCTTTAAAAAAAATAGTGCATCATCACTAAACAAACCTTAACTAAGACACAAGAACAGAAAGCCAGTTTACACTCTAATTATCTAAAGTTGAATGGATCTTCATTAATCAAAGAACCAGTAAATGAAATAAAACGTCACTTCAAACATCAACGAAGCAATTTGAAGGGCCTCCCGCTGACATCTGCAGTAGATTGAAACACTAAATCTAAACCCGAATCTGTTATTCTTCAAAGAGCTGCAAACTGCCATGTTAAGCACAAAGCGAAAAACAAAATGTTTAGCACAGAATTACTCAGAAAACAGACAAGAGAATTAGCATCTAAATTTCCCTACAACCCCCACCCCCAAAAAGAAGGTGCAGAAAAAAACATACAAGGTGGGAACAAATTTGCTACAGGGTAAAAAAGTCTTTAACCGCCCCAGACGAACAGAACAAGGCCGACGTTGGTCTCCTTCGCCCCAGGCGCACATCGGGGCTACGTGATCCCCGGCAGCAAACTCTAGGGAGATAGGGGCCACGAGCCTGCCCAACCCGGGTAGCTAGCTCCCTGGGCTCGTATCAGGGTCCGATCGGGCCCCTGCTGTGTTCGCCCCGCGGGAGCTGAAGCCACTGACCGACTTGACAGCCGCTTCCTGCTCGTCCACGGCCAGGGCCCACGAGTCGGTGGCCATGATCCGGCGGGAACGGAGGTCGACTCGCAAAAAAATTCACCGCACGCGCGCCAACACCAGCCCCGAGTCCGCCGCCTGCGAGAGAACCTCCCCCACGCGGACCGGAAGCGGCTTGCCGAAAGTGACGTCAGTTCCTGCCCGGCGCTAGGCGTCACTATTCCGCGCAGCGTCGGGCGCGGACTGCAGCGTCGCATCTTCCGGTCGTTCGCTGACGGGCGTCTGCCGCGCTCTGGAGCACCCTCGTCGCGCCTTGAAATCCCCGAGGTCTGCGTAGTCAAACTCTTAGTCCTGGCTTTATTGCCTTACTTCACACTGAAGTAACCCGTGTTTTATTTTACGCCTGTCACGCGTCTCTGTGAATTCTAAAGACTTACGCAAAGGTAAGTCCCCTGAGAATGCTGTAGAGAACGAGGTAGCGTGTTAAGATAAAAATCAAAACGAAACCAAGAACCCTTAGACCCCCGTAATTCCACCACTCCAAGGAATACACACAGCAGCGTTTAATTTTTCTTCTGGGTCCGTCCAGTCTTCGTCTGTATGCATCAAAACACGGGTGTTTTACCTAAACAATGTACACATACAGTTTTAAATTTGACCCTTTTATTAGATGGCTAAATATTTTTTCATGTTATAGTTATCGATTTCATGGCATTAAAATCGTCCATCAAACTCATATCACATAAATTACCTAACCCCCCCTACCTCTGTCACCATGGGGATATACAGGTTGTTTCCAACGTTTTATCGTTTATACTCAGTGACCATCCCCATACCATCAAAAATCATCGTGTTTGCTTTTGGTTTGCTTTCTTTCTCTTGCTTCCACCCCAGAATATGAATTCTTCAACCAAGAGCAAAAAAAATTTTTTTTTTTTAAAGATTTTATTTATTTATTTCACAGCGGGAGAGAGATCACAAGGAGGCAGAAAGAGAGAGGGAAGCAGGCTCCCCGCCAAGCAGAGAGCCCGATGCGGGCCTCGATCCCAGGACCCCGAGATCATGACCCGGGCCGAAAGCAGAGGCTTTAACCCACTGAGCCACCCAGGCGCCCAAGAGCAAAAATTTTATGTTGTCTTAGTCACAGCTAATTTGTGAACCTAGAAAAGTTCATGACACATAGTAGCCTCTCAATAAATATTTTTATTTACTTATTTTTATTAAGAGATTTTAGTTCAAAATATATTACTTTAGGACATTTAAAAAATATATATGCTATTTACTTATTTGACAGAGAGTTAGCACAAGTGGGCAGAGCAGCAGGGAGAGGGAGAAGGTGACTCCCCGGTGAGCAGGGAGCCGGATGTGGGGCTCCCTCCCAGGACCCTGGGATCATGACTTGAGCGGAAGGCAGACACATAACCGGCTGAGCCACCCAGTCGCCCCTTCTTTATTTATTTGTGAGAGAGAGTGCGTGAGAGGGCCTACGGTCAGCGGGAGAAGCAGACTCCCCACTGAGCCAGGAGCCTGATGCAGGACTCCAGGATCATGACCTGAGTCGAAGGCAGGGGCTTAACCAACTGAGCCACCCAGGCGCCCACTTCAGGTCATGTTTAATTGCAACAGTTATGTCAAAACGTATGAATGACTTGAATACTTTGCAAAAGAGGATACTGTTGTGGTCAGTAAGCTCATGAAAAAGAGCTGGAAATCACTGGTTATTAAGGAAATGCAAATCAAAGTCACAATGAGATACCACTGCACGCTGCTGGAATGGCTAAAATTAAAAATTGACCTACCATGTGTTGGTAAGAGTGTGGAATGTTAAAAAAAAAAAATTCAGCCACATGGTAGAGATGGTAAGGCACAGAGGATAAGTACAGGGATCTCTACAGTGGGATTTTTCGGTGAGGGAGAGATACAATATCAGGGAGAGGGAATTTGTAGTGGAGGAGCTGGGTGGTGGTGGTAGAGAGTGGTCAGTGGATGGAAAATTACTAAGAGGAAAAACCTAAAGGTATAGGGGAATTCTAACCTAACAGGATTCTTGTTGATGAATCAGACCTCACCTGGGGGATGGTGCAAAGATGAAGAACCTGTCAGATACTGAGGTGGCCAGATACCAAATGTGTGTGTGTGTGGGGGGGGGGTTCTTGCTAAAATTGGATTTTACAAGGAATGCACAGATAGGCTTAGTAGAAGGTTCAAGAACCTGACTAAAGTTTGGTCAAGCAAAGAAACTTTGCTGGGAGCAACTGGAACTCTCATAAGCTTCGTTTGAGAAAGAAAGCTTATTCAGAAACTC
Organism: Ailurus styani; assembly: GCA_002007465.1. Taxonomy (NCBI): domain Eukaryota; kingdom Metazoa; phylum Chordata; class Mammalia; order Carnivora; family Ailuridae; genus Ailurus; species Ailurus styani. The sequence goes on along the minus strand of LNAC01000044.1, from coordinate 95,115 downwards.
ATAAGCTTCTGCAGAGAATGTAAAATGACACTGGTTTTTTATGTTTGGCAGTTTCTTAAGAATTTAAACCTATACGTACTCTGTGACCCAGCAAATCTACTCCTAGTTACTATCCAAGAGAAATGAAACATATGTCCACAGAAAGACTTGTACACAAATGTTTATAGCAGACTTCTTCAAAAATAGCCCCAAACTGGAAACCCAAATGTCCATCAACAGGAGAATGGATAAACACATTATGGTATGTTTATTTATTCATTGAATTACTACTCATCAATAAAAAGGAATAAACTATTGATGATGAAGTAGGTGAATCTTAAGAGATGTTGCATTGAAGGGAAGATGTCAGATATGAGATGCAGTACTGTAGGATCCATGTATATGCAGGTCAAAAATTGGAAAAGGGAAATCTGTAGTGAGAACGACCATCTGAGGGCAATGCATGAAGATGAGGGAAGGTTAAGCAGGACACAAGGGAACTTCTGGTTGATAGAAATGTTGTGTATCTTTTCTTCTTTTAAGATTTTATTTATTCATATGGACATTGGGGAGGGTTTGTGCTATGGTGAGTGCTGTGAAAGGTATAAGCCTGATGATTCACAGACCTGTACGCCTGGGGCAAATAATAAAAAAATAATTAAAAAAATGATTTTATTTATTCATTTGACAGAGCACAAGCAGGGGGAGCGGCAGAGGGAGAGGGAGAAGCAGGCTCCCACCAAGGAGGGAGCCTAATGTAGGGCTCAATCCCAGGACCCCAGGATCATGACCTGAGCCGAAGTCAGACACTTAACCAACTGAGCCACCCAGATGCCCCTAAATATTATTTTTAAGTAATCTCTACACCTAACATGGGGCTCAAACTTAAAACCCTGATATCAGAAGACACATGCTCCACTGACTGAGCCAGCCAGGCACCCAGGATGTTCTATATCCTGATTGGGGTCCTGGTTACATAGATGTATAAATTTGTTAAAACTCATGGAACTGGGCGCCTGGGTGGCTCAGTGGGTTAAAGCCTCTGCTTTCGGCTCAGGTCATGATCTCAGGGTCCTGGGATCGTAAAATTAAAAAAAAAAAAAAACTCATGGAACTGGGGTACCTGGGTGACTCAGTTGGTTCCAGCCCTGCATCGGGCTCCCCTCTCTCCCTCTGTGAAATAAATAAATAAAAATCTTAAAAAAAAATAAAATTAAAAAAAAAAAAAAACTCATGGAACTGGGGTACCTGGGTGACTCAGTTGGTTCCAGCCCTGCATCGGGCTCCCCACTGAGTGGGGAATCTGCTTGCTTTTCCCTTTCCCTCTGCCCCTGGCCCCCCTGCTTGTGCTCTGTCTCTGTCTCAAATAAATAAGTAAAATCTTTAAAAACAAAACTAGTGGAACTGTATATTTAAAATGTTTTATTTTATATAAATTATCCTTCACAATAACATTGATTTAAAAAACAAAAAAAAAGGAATGAAGTACTGATAAATACAGCAACAGAAACGAGAGCTTTGCTGTCTTATAGACATTATGTTGAGCAAAAAAATCCAGAGATAGGGCGCCTGGGTGGCTCAGTGGGTTAAAGCCTCTGCTTTCGGCTCAGGTCATGATCTCAGCGTCCTGGGATCGAGGCCCGCATCGGGCTCTCTGCTCAGCAGGGAGCCTGCTTCCTCCTCTCCTTGTCTCTCTCTCTCTGCCTGCCTCTCTGCCTACTTGTAATCTCTCTCTCTGTGTCAAATAAATAAATAAAATCTTTAAAAAAAAATCCAGAGATAGAGTGTGTAATATATATTTCCATTTATGTAAGTTCAAAATAGGTATGTATATCTAATCTCTAGAGATAGAAATCAGAATAGTAGTTGCTGGGGAGTGGGCTGGGATGAGTAGAATTGGTTGGAAGGGCAAAAGAGAACTTTTAGGAATGATGAAAATATTCTGTATCTTTTTTATTTTTTAAATGCTCTGTATCTTAATTGGAGTGGTGGTTACAAAGCAATGCAATGAAAAAAACTAAATTTTTAAAAACAGGTAGTAACACTTTGTACTGTAAAAAGTGTTTGTGGGGGGTTTAGAATGTTTTCTCAGCTCTTATCTACTCAATGAAACAGAGGGCATGCACAGAAGTATGCCCTATGCTACAGAAGTAAGAATGCCAAATGCCATATTGTCTTCCCAAGTAACTAGTTTAATTCCCAGCATCCTTAGCACCAGTGAGTTGGAAAACTACCTTATTTATGAGGAGCCAGCACCATGGTCTAACTCTATGTGGGCTAGCAGCCCTGAGGGAGACTGCTAATTGGTTTTCTGAGGAATAATTTTCTTCTGTCTTACTATGACAACAATTGCTTAAAAAACCAACAACTAGATTTTGAGGCACCTCTCCCTCCCAGTCTTTCTTATCTCAAGTATCTACGCAGCAAACTCTCATGAAAAGCAAAAGCAGCAACATGAACAGACTCAGTTTTCTAAGTTCTTTGGGGGCAGAGGATCTTGCGTAGAGCAAAATTGAAGCCTAGGAGTTCACTGTCCTCTTTTGATTGCTGTTTTTTTTTTCTTAAGATTTTATTTATTTATTTGACACAGCACAAGCAGGTAGAGCAGCAGGCAGAGGGAGAGGGAGAAGTGGGTTCCCTGCTGATCAGAAAGCCCCATGCAGGGCTCCATCTCAGGACCCTGGGATCATGAGCTGAGCCGAAGGCAGACACTTAACAGACTGAGCCACCCAGGCACCTTTGACTGCTGTTTTATTACAAAGTCAGCTGCTCTATCACTGAGAGGGTGATACCTACATTGTTTCCACTGAGACACAACTCCTCAAGCTAAATGTGGTCTCCTGGGGAATTGTGGATAGGACTCTTGCTTGCATTGGATATATCGGATGTTTACTGAAATTTATTTTTAGTTCACCACCTGTTCCTGTTGGAAGGCTGGTGGGCATTTGGTTAGTCTAGGTGAGTGCTCTCAGGGTGGTCTAGGCCAAAGCTCCAACTAGAACAGTGAAACCAGCCAACCTGTTTTAGGGCAGCTCTGGGCAATAGGGAACTCACTGCCAAGACTATCACTTCCCCCTCAGTTAGCATTTATATTCCAAAAGGAGGGCATCCAGCCAGAAGCCACTGAGAATCCCACTCTTCTCCAGACCAGAGACTGACAGGAAGGGCAAATTCTCCTGAAGCTGCAGACTAGAGATCTCCCGCCCTGAGTCAGATTCAGCTATGCTGGGCAATGAGAACTTAATGTGTTAACATTTTTTAATGCAGGGCGCCTGGGTGGCTCAGTGGGTTAAAGCCTCTGCCTTCGGCTCAGGTCATGATCTCAGTGTCCAGGGGTCCTGGGATTGAGCACCGAATCGGGCTCCTTGCTCAGCAGGGAGCCAGCTTCCTCCTCTCTCTGCCTGCCTCTCTGTCTATTTGTAATCTCTCTCTGTCAAATAAATAAAATCTTTTTAAAAAACACATTTTTTAATGCATCCTACATGATTTACCTGAATTAGCTAATTTAATTCTTATAACATTGCTACAGTTATCTCCATTTTACAAATGAGAAAATTAAGGTTCAGAGAAGTGAACTTTTCCCAGGTACCATATGGCCTAATAAGTGGCAAATCTAGGATTTGAATTCAGGGCAACCCAATTTCAGAAATCAATGGGCAGGAAAATCAGAAACTAAGGGCAGAGTGAGGGGCCAGCATTCCTGGGGCCCCTTCCTGTTTTTTTTGTTTGTTTGTTTGTTTTAAGATTTTATTTATTTATTTGACACAGAGAGAGAGATCACAAGTAGGCAGAGAGGCAAGCAGAGAAGAGGAAGCAGGCTCCCTGCTGAGCAGGAACCCTGATGCGGGCCTCGATCCCAGGACCCTGGGATCATGACCTGAGCCGAAGGCAGCGGCTTTAACCCACTGAGCCACCCAGGCGCCCCTTGGGATACTTTTTAACTGGTCCTTTGGACCTGGGTGAACTTGAACTGCATCATCCATGGAATTGCCTGATCACATGATTCTTTCAATTTCATCACTCAACTGGGAATCCTGTGGGCTGGGACCTTACCTGTTTTGTTCACATTTGGCTCCCCAGCATCTTGCCCAGAGCAGGGACACAGTAAACAGTTGTTGAATTAGGTAGTGAACAAATCAGTGAATGAACTGGTGATCAACAAATAACCATCTCTCATGGACACACCTGCCTTTGTGGCATCATTTCTTCTGAGCGAATGGGTACAGGGACTTGCATTGCTTGTTTCTGTGGTGGGGGTGGGCCTGATAGGATGGTGGCTCGCTCTGGGAACTACTCTTAGGATGCCTCTGTGTACAGGAGGCAATGGGAGGGAAGAGAAAGGGGGATGCTGTAAGGATTCAGAAAATAACAGGAATAATGGCAGGAGCAGACTAAGTTTGTATTTGGTCCACAAAGGTCTAATGACTAATTTATAATGATAATAAAAAAAAACCTATGAAAAAGTGATTGGGGATAATTTTAAAAGAAAATATGTTAAACGTATTCCATGTTTTCATTTGTTAACGCATTAGCAAAGCAAATTTCTCTGTAAAACACATCCTGCTGACAGGAATTCAGTGATGATTGAGTAAAACTACTTCCTGCCTTTACTGTCCTTAAGTACTGCTGCTTCCCCTGCTTGTGCTCCCTCTCTCTCTGTCAAATAAATAAAAAATATTAAAAAAAAAAAAAAAAAAAAGAACATGGCCCTGGAGCCAGACTGCCCAGGCTCAAGGCCTGGTTTGCTACTTCCTGGCTGTATGTTGTAGAGCAAATTCCTTAACCTCTCTGTGCCTGTTCCTCATCTGTAAAATAGGAATCATAACATATTTCTTATGAAGAGTTGATAAGTTAATCCATATAAGGTCACTTTACAGAATGTTAATAAGGCAGGTACAGGGGATGATGGGAGATTATGACAGGGGAGTGAGGCATGCCTTCCTGAAGAAATGATTTTTACCACTGAAATGGGAAGGACCAGGAGGAGACAGAAGAAAGGGAAGGCTAGGGACAGGAGTTCCAAGGAGAGCTGTAACCATGGCAGTAGATGCAAATGGTCACGGGTTGTTAGGGGGTAACTTGGGGAAGGGTGAGTTTCTCCCTCCAGGCTCGTCTCCCATGCAGGGTATCCCAGTCTCCTGTGCTCTGTTGGGGGTAGGGGAACTTCCTGGAGATCAAGACGAGCTTCCCAGGGTGGAGCAAAGGGAGTGTCCTCTGAGCTTCTTCCACACTGCTCCTTAGCTGCCTGCAGCACTGGAGGACTCCCCATTTTTAGTTACGTTCTTTTCCTCCATTTTTAGTTATGTTCTTTCTTAGCCACAACCTTGGAGGTGAAAGCCTCTTCTAGCATTATCTTTGAATTTTTGTTTCAGCTTCAAAGAGGGCTGGGGGAGGGACTATGGTTTCGAGAAATTGGGGAGGGAAATGCACAGGACCACCACCTTCTGAGACATAGCCCAGCATGAGGGCAAATTTCAGTGATAGTGGAGCAGAGAGTACAAGGGAGAAAGTAAACCAAGTAAGGCACCTGATTTGGAGAGCCTAGTGAGTACCTACCATGTTACACAGTTTGGGCTTATCTTTTTTTTTTTTTTTTTTAAGATTTTATTTGTCAGAGAGACAGAGAGTGTGTGCGTGCAAGCAGGAAGGGCAGCAGGCAGAGGGAGAAGCAGGCTCCCTGCTGAGCAAGGAGCCTGATGGGGGACTCCATCCCAGGACCCTGGGATCATGACCTGAGCCAAAGATAGATGCCCAACCGACAACCACCCAGGCATCCCCCCCCCCTTTTTTTTTTTAAAGAATTTGTTTATTAGAGAGCGAGCACAAGTGGGGGCAGGGGGAGCAGAGGGAGAGGAAGAAGCAGACTCCTCACCAAGCAGGTAGCCTGACACAGGGCTCTATCCCGGGACCCCCTGGATCATGACCTCAGCTGAAGGCAGATGCTAAACAGACTGAGCCACCCAGGCACCTCTGATCTTATCTTAAGAAAAAAGGAAAATGTCTATGGGGGCAGGAGATGGTTTTAACCTGAAGGATGGGATCATCAGACTGAAATGTTAGAAAGATCACTGGCTGCTGTGTGGCAGTTGAACTGGAGGAAAACCTGACTGGAGGCAGGAGCAACCGCTAGGATGCTAATGTAGTAGACCGATGACAGTGGTGATCTAGACCAGGGTGAATTCAAGAAACATCAGATTGAACCATGTGAAAGTGCCATCTTTGTAGGTCAGTATTTCATTTGTTTCAACCTGATAGAAGGTGGTGGATTAAAAATAGCCACAGATACTTTAAGCTCCTCCCGTGAGAAGATATTTTTTTCCCCCATCATCTCTGTGCTAGCCTTGTCATTTGATTTGACTGAAAGAATGTGACAGAAGTGCACTGGGGAAGGGCGCCTGTGTGGCTCAGTCGGTTAAGCGTCTGCCACAGGCTCAGGTCATCCCAGGGTCCAGGGATTGAGTCCCGCATTGGGGCTCTCTGCTCAGCAGGGAGCCTCCTCCCTCTCCCTCTGCCTGGCACTCCCCCTGCTTGTGCTCTAGCAAAAAAATAAAAAGCTTAAAAAAAAAGTGCACTGGGGAGTTCTGAGCCAAGGTTTCAAGAGAACTTAACAACTTCTGCTCTCCCCTCTTGAAACCCAGAGACCATGTTATTTAGATGAAAAACCCAGGGCGCCTGGGTGGCTCAGTGGGTTAAGCCTCTGCCTTCAGCTCAGGTCATGATCTCAGGGTCTTGGGATCGAGCCCCACATTGGGGCTCTCTGCTCAGCGGGGAGCCTGCTTCCCCCTCTCCTTGCCTCTCTGCCTACTTGTGATCTCTCTCTCTCTGTCAAATAAATAAATAAAATCTGTAAAAAAAAAAAAAAAAAAAGATGAAAAACCCTGTGGAGGGGCCCAGCTGTCTCAGCAGAGTCCAGACAACAGCCAGGGGAATACAGCTGCATGAGTGAGCCTGGGAAAGACCAGCGGAGCCACCCAGACTAAATTGTTTTGAGCCATTGTTTTGGGGTGATGTGTTACACAGCAGCGGATAATAGATATGAAAGGACTTGGTGATTATTGGTTGGGGGTCAGGAAGTTACTGATGAATCCAGATTTCTGTCTTGAACAACAGACAATTGTAGTGCTATTTTGTGAGATAAAGTTAGAGGAAGAGCCAAGAGCAGAACATGAGTTTTTCAGAGTGGAGATGGTTGGTGGTATACAAGATGATGGGTTTAGTTTTGGATATGTTGAATACAGGATTCCTTGAAAACATTCCAATTGCAAGTGTCGTGTGCTCAAAAACTGGGTCTTGGTATAGATTTTGGAGTTGCCAGCAGAAAGAAAGCCAGAGGAATGAACAAAATTGCCCACAATAGAGAAAGAGGAAGAAATACCCCAAAACAGCTCTCACATTTAAGAGGTAAATAAAAAAGCCTACCAAGGAGACAGAGAAGTGGCCAGAGTGAAGGAAGACCAGTGAGTGTGGTATGTCACTTTAGTCACCACAAGAATGGTTAGGAAGGGCCTGTTCCACAATAGCCAATCTATGTAAAGAGCCTAGATGTCCATCAACAGATGAATGGGTAAAGAAGATGTGGTGTATATATATCTAGTGGAGTATCATGCAGCCATCAAAAATGATCTTACCATTTGCAACGACATGGATGGAACTAGAGGTATTATGCTAAGTGAAATAAGTCAGAAAGAATTATCATATCTCACTGATATAAGAAATTTGAGAAACAAGACACAGGATTATAGGGGAAGGGAGGGAAAAATGAAACAAAACGAAACCAGAGAGGCAAACCATAAAGACTCTTAATCTCAGGAAACAAACTGAGGATTGCTAGAGTGGAGGGGGATGGGAGGGATAGAGTGGCTGGGGGATGGGCACTGGGGAGGGTATGTGCTATGGTGAGTGCTGTGAACTCTGTAAGACTGATGAATCACAGACCTGTACCCCTGAAACAAATAATACATTATATGTTAATTTAAAAAAAAAAGAGGAGGGGACTGTTATGGTGCTAAATGCTGTTGAGTCATATAAGTACAAAGTGTTTTTCAGAGGCACCTAGGTGGTGCAGTTGGTTGAGCTTCCGACTCGGGTTCAGCTCTGGTCATGATCTCAGGCATGAGCTAAGGCCCTGTGTTGGGCTCTGCGCTCAGTGGGGAGTCTGCTTCTCTCTCTCTCTCCCTCTCCTCCCAGTCCTCCTTGGGTATAATTTCAGTTTTGCAATATCCAAAAGAATTATGGAAATGGATGGTGTTGGCTTTATAACATTTTGAATGTATTTCATACACTGTGCATCTAAAAATGGTTAAGATGGTAAATATTGTTATGTGTATTTTACTACTACTACTACTACTACTACTACTACTACTACTACTACTACTACACACACACACACACACACACACACAC
>LNAC01000044.1:34127-86464 GCA_002007465.1 Ailurus styani | reverse complement strand
CACACACACACACACACACACACACACACACACACACGCCCCAAGGAAAAATTGAGGGGAGAGGGAACCAGCTAGTGACGTGGGAGAGGTTGAAAATATGAGAGGGAGAAGATGGAGCAAGTCCTTAAACAGCCCCAGTAGTGGAAATTCAGTGCACTAGTAGAGAAATTTAGACAATAGGCACTTCTTCCATTGTAACAGGATGGAGAGAGAAGATTATGTGTGCTTGGAGAAGGGTGTGGTGGCAGAAAGCTGAGGGGGTTTCCTTATGTTGATCGTTTACTCTGAGCATGGAGATAATGGAGTTGAAGTTTGTGGTGAGTGAAAGTCTTAAAATGGTCACTGGACGGAGTGGAAGACTTAACCTGAAAGGACTAATGAGGGGCACCTGGGTGGCTTAGTTAAGTGACTGACTCTTGGTGTCATCTCAGGGTTGTAAGTTCAAGCCCTGAATTGGACTCCACGTTGGATATGGAGCCTACTTAAGAAAAAAGAAAGGACTAATGAACCAGGAGGCTAGAGGTATTGCAGTTGTTTCTGATGTTGTCCCTTCCATGGGCATTGAATACGAAATCAGATGAATAGAACAATATTTGTCCCTCTAGCATAACCTTGTTTTAGAAATTAAACCAGTTCTGTTATTAAACCTGGATTCACCTGGCGTTGATTTATCAGGACATTTCTTGTGTAAATTTAGAAGCTATTGGTGTCTGAGAGGAACACAGACCAGAGGACAACACACCTAGCACATTTGACCACACACCTGACCAGGGCTGACTCACGTTCTTTCAAGTCTAAGCATGGGGATATGTGCTCTCGGGGATAAGTTAACCTGAGACTACTTGGCTTTTCTCCAGTTGAAGAATTCCAAAAATGGTGGAAGCATATGGATAAAGATAGAACAGCACAGTTGTTAAGACTCAAGAAATGTGTACTGGTACTTCCAGGAGAGTTCCATTTAAACACTGCCCCCCCCCACCACGTGCCTTAAAGGAGCTGACTGTAGTCCTGGGCTGTAGATCTGCATGAACAAAAGATCTACCACCCTGCCTGAGAGAGAGGGCTAAAGTAGAAATGAGAAGGACCTCACCAGAGCAGCTGACACCCATCTGTCACCAGTCTCAGACCACATCTAATATTCCTCCACCGACTCCTATCCCCCATCTTACAACTAGAACTAACATGGAGCTCAGATGAACACCACATCAGAATGGTTCTAAGCCAAGGCAGAAGCATCTAGCAACAGGAGCTGGAGAACAAGAGGGCATAAGGTATGAGTATGACAAATACCCTCCAAACAGATCTCCACCTGGCCTGACTTCCAACAAGGTGTTTGAAGCTATTCTGGGAAAGCCCTGTCCCAGATTCAGGATTGGGAAAGCAAGATACTGAAGCCTCCTAGCATCAGCCCCTCTGGTTCCCTCACCTCCCTGTGTCATTTTTTAGAAAATGCTGCAATCTGATTCAATCAACAGAATAAAGGACAGTTATTCTCAAGCAGAAAAAGTCAAGTCAGGTAAAACTGCAGAGTTTCTAAGAACCTGACATCTGTATCTAGGACCAAGAAAAACCTGAAGACCCCTGAAATCTACAGGATGTTGACGAGGGGCCAAGTCCCTGCTTGCAGAGGTGACAGGCCTGAAATCATAAATGCTGTGTATGAGACTCAACCCTGATGCATCTCTTCTTCCCAAGCCTTCCCTTTAGGCTTCTCCCCAGAATTATTTTGCACAATGGGTCTTTTAGATCCATAAGTACTTTTTGGAATAACAACAAATAGGTATAAAAGTCCACCATTTTTCCTGTGATATCCCTCCAGTCCACTTCTTTTGTGCTTTCAGTACAACCAGTGGCACCTTGGTACTTGCCGTGTGATGGGACTGATGCGATCATCTTCAAACTGTTCTCTCAGATGCCTGCCTTTTCCACCTCCAGTATATCTTACAAACCTCTGCTAGACACCCCCCCAAAAACCCCCCACCAATTTCATCACTTCCTTTCTGTGATTTAACAATCTATGACCATTCACTAATAAATCCCAATACCGTTCAATCATTTTCATTTTGTACCTAACAAGACTTTTCTCTGTCCATGTGGCAAAGCTGCTCTCCTCACTGCCCTTCCAGTATGCTAGGTTTATCCCGGGGAAGCTATTTCCCAGGATATAGAAAGTGGAAAGTATACTTTCCACTGCCTACGGCACTCTTCTGTCACTTTTCTCTCAGAAGCAAACTCCACTCCTTTATGAAATCTCTAGCCTCAGAAATCCATACCTTCTGAATTCCAGTGATGCTGAATGAAACTGCCTTCATGTTAAATAATAAACAAGATGAAACAAAGGGAGAAGACCTGCTTCCAAGGCCTATTTGTATTTCTTTCCTAGGATTAGAAAAATAGAATGTAAGGACTTTATCTTTACTGGCATCTACCTTCTTTCTAATTAGGGAGCCAGCGTTCTCTGGTTTACCAGCAGGAAAAAAGGAATGTGAGGAGCCCTCTGGCAACTGAGAGGGGCCCTTGGCCTATAGAGACATTCCAACTGTTCCTGCAGGAGCAACGGTAATTCTGAAATGGAATAGTAGGATCAGGTGATGACTAGCCTATGGAATCATTAAGTGTCTCCACTTAAGCATGATCACTAATTCCAGCAACCCAAAACATAATTTTTATACTCATTAATGGTATCCTACTAACGTGCATGCTTCATAATTAAATTCAGTTAACATCGATAAGAAATACATCAACAATTGACTAGTTCTTATGCACACAGCCATTCAGTGATACTCCAGAAAATGTCAATAAAAAATCCATTGTTTATGGATAATGAACATATCCAGAATCTTCCACTGGACCAAAAATCTTTTGCAAGTGAGTTTCTCTGTTCTAGGACAGTTTATCATTCCATACATGAGAACTTACTAAAAAGAATAAAAGAAACTCTGGGGACAGAAAGCTTACTAAGGGCTCAGTACATTTTCAGTATATCAGTGATATCTCAAAACAGCACTCAGAGGCAGCTGTGGACCACTGAGCCCTGGGAGCCAAGCTCTGACAGGGATGAATATGGACTGAAGAAATACGGACTGCAGTGATACTGGGGTGACACTGCAGAGCCAGCATAACAGTGAGTCTTACCTTTTTAAAAGGTCACTCCTTTGGGAGTCTCGCCCCAGGAAAATGCATTTAAACTCAAAATATGGCACACACTTCATAGACTCCATAAAACCCATCTAGTGAATTCTTAGAGGAGTCCAAGCCCCCAGATGCAGAACCGTTGATCTAGACTTACCAGATACCTATTTACTCCTAGTAATGAAAAGTCTGAAGCCTACCCCTTCCCATTTTCCTGCTTAGATTTAGAGCTACACAGTAGACAGGTTATACATGTGAGAAGGGGGTAAATGTAGGTCACCCTGCAGCTTTGTGAGGAGTCAGTACTCTTTAATTATTGCCTTTGCTTTAGTAATTTCAGGGTTGGTCCACAGCACCGCAGGGGGTGGGAGACAAAAATTTCTTCTCTTCTTACAAGATTCCCAAGGTGGGTCAGACTTGGCCAGAAGCAGAGAAAACTCAACTGTCAAATGCCCACTGGGGGAATGTGGCGGATTGGCAATCTTTTGGTCTCTGCAGTATTCTGTAATGTCAGATTAAGGAAACCACCTGGAGGCTGGTATTGGCACCTTCCCTTCCCAGGAAACAGATCTGGCCCTAAAACATGGAAACACTTACAAGGATAGTCTGGAATTGAACAGTTCTCATCACAGAAAATCCCTCTTCCAGGCCTGGGCCTAGACAAAGTAGCCATTCTGTATCAAGGTCAAAGAGCTGGAGAGGACTCCTTGTGGCTGGGGTTTCAGTTTCATCTCATCCTTGCTCTGTCATTCTGTGGGTACCATCAGCCTTGGCCAGGTATGAGAAAGCGTCCATTACTAGTATTTCCTCTGACTGTTCTGCACAAAGATGCCCAGTAAGGAGGGAGCCAAGTCCTTGACAGTTACTACTGCCTTGCACAGGTGAATGGCCACAGTGCTTCTAGTCCCTTATTTGTATTTGAACTCTTATTGTATTTGAACTCTTTGTATTCCAAGAACTGTGAACACAGACGTTCAGAATCACTTTACAACCAAGACACCAAGTATCTGAAATAATACCCCAGCTCTGACAAATCTTGCCTTCTGGGATCTGGAGACAAAGCAAGTATTTGTGACTACTGCTGATCACTTCTGGAGCTGCCTTGAGGCTGGCCACAAGTGACCTGAAGCCATAATTTTCACTGAAGATCCAGACCTTAGATCATCTTTTATTTGCTCAGGGTTCCTAAGGGGTCAAGGTGACAACAGAGATTATACCTGCAAAAAAGTGGGTTGTTGCCGTTAAAAGTACAAAAGTAAAAAAGATGCTGCAAGTGCCTGTGAGCCCATGTTGTGCGGCAAGCTAGGGCCAGCACTAACTCTCCACGATGACTTGTCCACAGGCCTTGCTCAAGCACAGGCGAGGGACCCACTGGCAATCAGATGTGCACCATACACAGATTGCACCTGTTGATGAGAATCAGGTCATGGTCCTGCAATACAAATCTGCATACACCAAAAGTCTCAGGGTGGCACTTTGGTCCATGCTAAGCAAATCCCTTCCTGCTGTGGGCATCAGGACAGAGGGAGACGACAACACTCAGGTGAGCCGTCCCACCCCAAATCCAAAGCATCAGCTCACAGGCCTCATGCCATACTCCAAACATGATGGCTGGTTTATACACCTGTCCTATTTGGGGCCTCGCTCTGTGTCCCGCTTCATCTCTATTCTGTCTGGAGGCTGTTCTGAACATTCCTGGCCAGAGAATAGGCAGGGGCTGCCACAAGGATCTTAAGCAATGATTAGCCACAGCAACTAGATGGGGGGAAAGCCGGCCAAAAAAAAAAAGACGGAATTTCCAAAAGGTAAATTTCTGTGTATTCATGCCTAATCTTCAGAAGTTGTGTAAACAGTTTTTTTCTACCTTCCCCCATCATTTGCACAATTTTTGTCTAGTCCAAACGTAATTTAAAATGAGGTAGGTAGTTTCTCTCTCCTCTGCCTTTGTCTTTGTGGTGACTGTCGAGGCCTGTGCCGTGAAAGCACTGGTCTCCCGTGCAGGCGGAGTGCCAGGGGTGGGCAATGGTGACTGGTGGAGCGTCTCAGTTGGCTATTTTCTCAATCTCGTCCAAATCATCCGTGTCCAGTCTTTCTATTTTCTTATCTGGGGAGAAAAATGAGAATTCAGAGAGAAATCAATGCGCGGCTACCATGGAGCCACACACCTAGGGAAGGGACAGCACGGAAGGGAGAGGGGAAGCACACAGGGTTCTGCCCGGCGCAGGAACAGGGCCATGCCTCTGGCCACAGGGATCTTTCACTTGACCCCAAAGACTCCCGGTGCCCGAGCGAGGGACAGAGAGAGCCGTAGGCCCCTCAGCCTGGCCAGGGAGGCACTGTCATTTGGGTCCCTGACCCTGAAAACTTGCCAGGTGTGCTCTTTGAGAACTTCCACACTGTAGGAAGGGAGGGGACTGTGTGACAGGGACCCAGGCCTCTATCAGGGCCACGGAGAACCGACCCTTCCCGCCTCCGCTGGACTTCCCCTCTAAGGAAAGGGCCCCGGTGGGGGCCACTCCCAGGCACTCACTAAAATGCTCCTGGATTCTGTTGAGGATGTTCATGCTGTGCTTGCTGTCAACCATGTTCACTGCCAGGCCCCTCTTGCCAAAGCGGCCCGTGCGCCCGATCCGGTGCAGGTAGGTCTCGTTGTCCGGGTTCCCATCCTTGTCCACGGGGAGGTCAAAGTTGATGACGACAGAAACCTGTTCGACATCAATACCTGCGTGAAAGGCAGGAGGAGAGGAGTCAGGACGGGAGCCGAAAATCACTGCCAACCAAGTGAGGCCGACACACTCCAGCTTCAAGTGGAAGGAAGAGTCTGGGGCAGGCTGGCTCTGGGATTCGGGGACAGGCCACGCAGTAGAACCCAGAGGGAAAGACAGAACTTCGGCAGGTGCTAACAAAATTATGACATCAGGAAGAGAGCCTCTGCTAGACACAAGTATGTGGAATGCAGCCCAAACCTCCGTGGGGCCCCAAAGAGAACAGGCACCGTCCTGGACCAGTGAGATGCTGCTCCATGTCCTTCCACCACATCGGGGCCCCTGGCTTCTGCGACAGTTCTTATCTGCGGGGGTATCCAGTCTCTCCCAGGAAAGAACGTCAGCACCAAGGCCATGTGGACTCCCCAAACCAGCGGAGCGCCCCGTACAGGAGGACTTCCCTGGCTACCCGGGGCCTGGCGGACAGACCATCTCTGCTCACCGCGGGCACACACATTGGTGGTCACCAGCACCTTCTCTTTGCCCTCTCGGAAGCGCTCGATCACTGCAGCCCTCTGCTCCACCATCATTTCGCCGCTCAGCAGGGCCACCTGGTGGCCTTCTTTGGAGAGCTCTGCTGCCAGCCAGCTCGCTGTTTTGCGGGTCTAGGGAGAACGGAATTGTTTTAAATGAAGATACTTGTTAAAAAAAAAAAAAAAGATACCTGCAAAAAAGGGGGTTGTTGCCGTTAAAAGTACATGAAGACCTGCTGAGTTCAGTCAGCAGGATAGGCTTACCAAGTTCAAAAATAATTTTAGCCATGTCATTTTTTTTTTTGGATGAATTACTTAAATCATCTTAGTGTTC
Source organism: Ailurus styani (assembly GCA_002007465.1). Classification (NCBI taxonomy): domain Eukaryota; kingdom Metazoa; phylum Chordata; class Mammalia; order Carnivora; family Ailuridae; genus Ailurus; species Ailurus styani. The sequence goes on along the minus strand of LNAC01000044.1, from coordinate 79,760 downwards.
ATCCAGGAAGAGTGGTGTGAGCCAAAGGTCTTCATCCCAAATAGTCTATATTCTTAATGTTTCATATAATTATTTCATTGGATGTTATTTGGAGTTTTTTCCGAGTGACCTCTAAGAATTGGGACCAAAGAAGGTTCAATTCTTCAGTCTTTCCCCTCATAACTCATTACAGTCTGAGGAGAATATTCCCTGGGGCAGGTGGAGGTGATTCATCATTTCCTTTCTGGCCACACAGGGCACCTGGCCCTCCTCAGCACTGAGGTGGCACTGGCTGGGAGGAGGGGCAGGCACACCCTCCAGGGCAGCTCCTCCCCCGGCAGGCCTGCTGCTGCCACTGCTACTCACATGGCAGAAGATCATGGCCTGAGCAATGGTGATGGCCCCATAGAGGTTACACAAGGCCTGGAACTTCTCATCTCTGTTATTGCACAGGACGTAATACTGCTTGATGGTGTCCAGTGTCTCCTCCTCACGCTTCAGCTTGATGATGTTTGGGTCTGGGACCACTTTCTGGGCAAATTTCCAGACAGAGTCTTCGAAGGTGGCAGAGAAAAGCAGCATCTGGCAGTTCCTGGGCAGCATCCTGCAAGGGAAGACCCAGGTATGTGGCATGATCCCGAGTCTTTCCTGGAAGGAACAGAAGACAGCGGGCCGGGGCTTGCATGGTCTACGGGCCCAGGAAAGCGGCAAAAGGGGGAGAACGGCAGGGAGGAGGTGAGAGCAGCCACCGGGCAGGAATGGGGCTGGTGTTAGATCCCCCAAGTCCTTCCTCAACCCAAGGTCAGTGCTGATGAGGAAGTGGCCCAGCAAACAAATGCTTCTGGAAGTACTACAGTAAAGAACCTGACAGGAGCAAGAAGAGGTGTTTGAAGTAAAAGGAGAAGATGCTGCAGATCCAGGAGGCTGAAAAGTTCCTCTTGGCTCAAGAGTTCCTACCTCTGGATGCGGATGCTCTGATCTTGGTGGCCCTGAGTAGCTATCATCACGTCAGCCTCATCCAGAACAAACACCTTGATCTTCTTGGGGTCAATGAACTTGAGCTTGGCGCACCAGTCCAGAACAGTCCCAGGGGTGCCAATGACAATATGCTCACTGATCTTCTGACCTCTTTCCACTGTGGAGACAAGATGTTTTCTGTGGGTATTTCCATGGTAAAGGCAGCTTTCCTCTCTGAGAAAACCTAAAGCTATGATGTACTTTATGTACATCGTAAACCTAAAGCTATGATGTACTGTTTTGATGTTTGCATTAATATCTTAAGGAAAGGTTATAATATCACTATAGTATTTAATAATGCTGAAAAGACATAGTAAGGATAGAAACAGTGAAAGATGAAAGTCTCTTCAGTAGTGTTCTTGTCTGTTCTCTGTAGTCATCCAGTTCTCTTTCAAGGAGGATCTGTGGTTACCATTATTTCTTCTGTGTCAGCAGCATTCCCCTAGCCCAGGGTTGCACTTCCTCACAAGCAGACTTGGACTGCTCTCTCCAGTGCACTCTGCCCCTCAGCTATCCTGGCATCTACATCAAACAAGCCGGTTGCCTTTATACACCCCTTCCCCAGGTCAAAAAATACGATTCATCATGAATGGCTTTGCTTCCTCAAAGAAGCACAAACTGACTCTCTTAGATAAAATGTTTCCCCAAGCAAGGCCTGGTGGACCATGGCATGTTCTTGACCATGTGCAGTTTGAAACTAAGATTTGCCTCTTTGTTTTGAATTAGATGGCACTTATATACTGAATTTAAGTCCTTTAATTGCAACCGTGACCTGACATACACAAGCTCCCTCTAATCAGTGCCAAAATTTTGCCCAAATGTGTATGTTGAGTCAGTTCAAAGCTAACAAATGCTTCTTCTTATTTAAACAAACCAATTATTGCCTCCCACAAAAGTTATTCAGCCTCTGGCATTCTAACTTCAACCCAATTTGCAAAATTTTAAATGTATTATGATCATCTTCCACCAAGTTTTAGAACCGTATTACTTTATAGAAGCAGCTTCAAGTTGGTATTAGTACATTATACTCTGAGTGGATTTCTATGAGTCATAGCTACATGTATTAAAGATTCATAGCCAAACTTTCAACATTTTTTTATATTATTTAAATATTGTTAACTTTTTGCAAAACAAAAGTACGAAAGATGAATAAAGAAAGAATAATAAAAATAAGCTCCAAACAAAAAACAGACTCTTAAATACAGAGTACAGATTTGTTTGCCAGAGGGGAGGTAGGTGGGGGTTGGGTGAAATAGATAAAGGGGATTATCCTTTACATTTATTACACTTATTTTGATAAGAACTGAGAAAAATACAGAATTGCTCTATCATATTATATAGCTGAAACTAATAAAACACTGTTAATTATAATTCAGTTAAAAAAATTAAATGCCAGGGCGCCTGGGTGGCTCAGTGGGTTAAAGCCTCTGCCTTCGGCTCAGGTCATGATCTCAGGGTCCTGGGATTAAGGCCCACATCCAGCTCTCTGCCTGCCTCTCTGTCTACTTGTAATCTCTCTCTGTCAAAATAAATAAAAATTTAAAAAAAAATTAAATGCCAGAGTTAATTATCATGAATATTTCAGAACATTTTTGTTCTTCTAATGACACTAAAAAGAAATTAGGTAATTAAACAAATCCAGAATGTGCAGCATTTTATAATCAATTGGTCTGGCCCATTCAAAAATTCACATGTACTGGGAGGGAGGAGAAGGTGGATTAATTCTAGGGGACTATTCTAGACTTAAAGAAATATAAGAGATACAACACCAAATGCAGTGCACTCATACCAATTTGATCTTGGTTCAAAAACAAAACAACCGGGCGCCTGGGTGGCTCAGTGGGTTAAAGCCTCTGCCTTCAGCTCAGGTCATGATCTCAGGGTCCTGGGATTGAGGCCCGCATCGGGCTCCCTGCTCAGTGGGGAGCCTGCTTCCTCCTCTCTGCCTGCCTCTCTGCCTACTTGTGATCTCTCTCTGTCAAATAAATAAATAAATAAATCTTAAAAAAAAAAAATCAACCATAAAGACTATGGGACTTTTGGGACTGTTGGAGAAAAATAAAAATGGACTAGATACTAGTTATTAGAGAATCTGCTAATTTTCTTGGTTGGGATAAGGGTTTTGTGGGTATGCTGAAAAATGTCCTTGGGCGCCTGGGTGGCTCAGTGGGTTAAAGCCTCTGCTTTCGGCTCAGGTCATGATCTCAGGGTCCTGGGATTGAGGCCCGCATCGGGCTCCCTGCTCAGTGGGGAGCCTGCTTCCTCCTCTCTGCCTGCCTCTCTGCCTACTTGTGATCTCTCTCTGTCAAATAAATAAATAAATAAATCTTAAAAAAAAAAAATCAACCATAAAGACTATGGGACTTTTGGGACTGTTGGAGNTTTTTTTTTAAAGATTTCCTTAAGGGACACCTCAGTGGCTTAGTTGGTTAAGCATCTGCCCTCAGCTCAGGGCATGATCCCAGGGTCCTGGAATCAAATCCCACATCAGGCTCCTTGCTCTGGAGGGAGCCTCCTTCTCCCTCTGCCTGCCACTCCCCCTGCTTGTGTTCAGTCTCTCTGACAAAAAAATGAATGGAATCTTAAAAAAAAAAAAAAAGATTTTTAAAATTGTTTAAGTAGGCTCCACTCCCATTGTGGAGCCCAATGTGGGGCTTGAACTCACAACCCTGAGATCAAGACCTGAGCTGAAATCAAGAGTCAGATGTTTAACCGGCTGGTAGCCATCCAGATGCCCCAAGATTTTATTTCTGAGTAATCTCTACACTCAATGTAGGGCTCAGACTCACAACCTTAAAATCAAGAGTCGCATGCTTTCCTGATTGAGCCAGCCAGGTACCTCCATGCTTAAGTATTTAGGAGTAAATACCCACAATGTCTGCGATTTACTCTCAAATGGTTACCCCAAAACATGCACACACATAGAACAAATTTGGCAAAATGTTAAGTTTTCAAATCTAGGTGAAATGCTCATTTTTATTATTTCAACTACTGTGTATGTTTTGAAATTTTTAAAAATAAAAAAAAAATTGTTATGTGCTCTGGTGAGTGCTGTGAATTATGTAAGACTGAGGATTCACAGACTTGTACTCCTGAAGCAAATAATACATTTTATCTTAATGAAAAAAATAAAAATAATTTTCTTACTATGTAAGTTAAGAAAGAAAAGGAAGTCGTTAGCTTAATGAATTAGGATCACGTATTCATACTCACATTTATTGCCTCGGACAGCATAAGCTAGCTTCAGTTCAGGGTAAAATTTGCCCATCTGCTCAATCACTTTTCCTGTTTGAAGGGCGAGCTCGTAAGTTGGGGAGAGGCACAGACACTGGCAGGGAGAGAGTACAGAGTGAGATCTCAAGGGCAGTGGGGAATCACCATCAGGACTTACTCCTCCAGCTGAGGCTGAAGAAGAGCATGTAAGTTGAAGTGCACGGCATTTGATTCTTTATGCTGCAAAGTCACAGGGTTAGAACTCTGGTTGGGTAAATACACTTGAAAATAGCTATTGGCCACAGGAATACAAATCCCACATGTGAACAAGATCTGAAATTCCAGGTGGAGATTAGCTTCCTTTTCACTTACTCAGAAGGTTCTCAGAACTTTCCAAAGGATGACAGTTGTAGATGGAAGAGGTTTTTCCTGAAAGTAACAGTGCCAAGCCTGTCAGCAGTATCTCAGAACTGGCAAACCGTGGAAAGGGAACAGGATGCATGTTGCTACTGCAAGATCAACCGCACTGTTCGTGCTCGACAAAGGGTTCTGGTTTATGTAAAAAGTAATATGCATCTTGGCTTTCAATCCATCACATGTAATTTCTAGCTACACATCAGCAGAAAATCCAAATTCACCAAGCCCTTACCTGGGGGTATCTGTTTGCAGGTTCTACTTGGCTGAGCATGGCCAACACAAAGGCAGCTGTTTTACCAGTGCCAGACTGAGACTGGGCAATTAAGTTCTGTGGGCTGCACAAGAAAACAAACTGTTTAGGGGCTTAAATCTCAGGTGTCCTTTTAGTTAATAACAGTGAAGAATAAATGAGTTTATGGAAGGCGGCTTTGATTGCTGCAGTACCTAACACATGTAGCCCCACAAACACCAAGCACCACAGAGAGAAGACTGGTGGGATTTAAAGCACTCCCTATCTTTTATTCTCAACAGGGCAGCCAGCGACTGTTTTAAAATGTGAGTCAGCTCATGTCACCACTCTGCTCAAAAGCCTTCCAGTCACTCCCCATTTCATTCAAAGTGCAAATCCTTCTGTGTTACAAGGTCCTACCTGATCTGACTCCCTAGTTAGTTCTCTGTTCTCAGCTCCTACTGCCTGCTCCCTTACCCACCCCACTACAAAGGCCTTGGTGCTGCCCCAAAAGCAAGCCAGCCATGGCCCCCCGCATCCCAGGGTTTCTGTACTCTGGTGGGACAACTGTCCCCAAATGACATGTCAACTCTCTCCTCTCCTTCAAGGCTTTGCTCACACATCACCTACTTGATGAGATCATACCCTAAGCACTTGATTAAAATTGCAGCCTACTTTGAAATACCTTAAAAATGATGTATTGGTAGATAGATATGTGGTAAAGTTTAGTAAAATGTTAGTGGCAGCATCTAGATCGTGGACATATCGGTGTTCACTATAAAATCCTTTCAGTTGGGGCACCTGGGTGGCTTAGTCGTTAAGTGTCTGCCTTCGGCTCAGGTCATGGTCCCGGGGTCCTAGGATCCAGCCCTGCATGGGGCTCCCTGCTCAGTGGGAAGCTTGCTGCTGCTGCTGCTTTTTTTAAAGATTTTATTTATTTATTTGACAGAGAGAGATTACAAGTAGGCAGAGAGGCAGGCAGGGGGTGGGGAAGCAGGCTCCCCGCTGAGCAGGGAGCCTGATGGGGACTCGATCCCAGGACCCTGAGATCATGACCTGAGCTGAAGGCAGAGGCTTTAACCCACTGAGCCACCCAGGCACCCGGGAAGCCTGCTTCTCCCTCTCCTGCTCCCCCTGCTTGTGTTCCCTCTCTTGCTATATCTCTGTCAAATAAATAAATAAAAATCTTAAAAAAATAAAAAAATCCTTTCAACTTTAGGGCACCTGGATAGTTCAGTTAGTTAAGTGTTCAGCTCTTGATTTCAGCTCAGGTCATGATCTCGGGGTCAGGAGATCTAGCCCTGTGTGGGGCTCTATGCTGGACATGGACACTGCTAAGATTCTCTCTCCCCCTCTCCCTCTGCCCCTCCCCACCCCATTTACGTTCTCTCTCTCTCTCTCAAAAAAAAAAAAAATCCTCTCAACTTTATTTTTTTCACAATTTTCATAATTTAATGTTGGGGGAAAACTGCAGTCCGTTCCTCTTGGTATTCCTGATCTCCCTTATTAAGCTTTATTTTTCTCATTAGTATTTGTCACCTTTTTTAAGAAAAAAGATTTTATTTATTCATTTGACCCACAGAAAGAGAGCACAGGCTGAGGAAGCAGCATGCAGAGGGAGAAAGAGGCTCCCCAATGAGCAGGGAGCTCGATGTGGGGCTTGATCCCAGGATCCCAGGATCATGACCTGACCCAAAAGTAGAAGCTTAACCAACTGAGCCACCCAGGTGCCCCGGTATTTATCACCTTTTTAAAAAACACCTTTTAAGTGTACAATTCGGTGGCATTCATTACATTTATAACTTACCTAACAAACTATATACTATATATCTTATTTATTTTTAATAAAAATAAATTGAATAAAAAATAAATTATCTATACTCCAGACTAAGCTCCTTATAGACAAGAATTTTGGTCTGCTTTGTTTACTAATGTAACCAAGTGCCTAAAATGCATCTGTTAAAGACCTGCACTCAATACATTTGTTAATGAAGAAAGGTACTAGATAATTCTCTCGGGTCTTTTCTAACATTGATGATTTAAAAATTTGAACATACTTAGAGGTGCATAAGTGGAATATTTGCTTCACATTGGTCAGTCATAATTATAGATCTTAATGCTTTCATAGATGTTCAAGATGTCAAGCTAAAAAGAGACATTATTCATCATGAAAAAAATCACTATTATGACACAGAACAAAGAAAACTTCAAGAAAATACAGATCTAAAATGTCTATTTTTAGACTATATGAAAGGAGTTTCAGGATTTAGGATCAGATGCAGTACAACTTTACATAATCATATATAACGTAGGGATCAGTTTTTATAAAAAGCTCCACGTGCTCTTGAATCTTGTTGCTCAAAATGTGGGAGCATCTGCATCACTTAGAAGCTTCTCAGAAAGAGTGAACCTCAGGTGGACTGAAATGAGAATCTGCATTTTAATAAATTCCTAGGAGATTCATGTGCCTATGAAAGTATGAAAAGCACTGCACTACAAAACAACCTTGGTAATTACCCTATTCTGGTCTCCCAGAACCGTTTTGTTTTTGCTTACTGTATTTGACACAATAAATTTTATATATCCATTTAATGAAAGCAAGGTATGTATGAATGATAAATATTTAGCAACATAGAAGGATGATCTAATTAAGTTTTTAAAAAGCATTTAAGACTTTATATGGTTCCATTTTTAAAAAAAGTTACAAATATGTGAGTTTATGTAAAAAGTCTAGAAGTCTCTAACTTAGTATAGTGGGTGGGGAAGATTACAATTTTTCTTATTTTTTATTTTTTTCTAACTTTTCTAAAACAAGCATGTGTTACCAGTATAGTTTTTTAAAATAAAAATTTAAAAAAACGGAAAATTAAATATGGGATAGAGTTATGTCAGGACACATACGGCTCAGCAAGCATCAAAGGCAGTGCGTTCTCTTGTATCTTGGATGGACGGTTGAAGCCCATTGCATAGACTCCCTGGAGAAGCTGTGGTTTCCTGGGAAAACAGTTAAAGATGAAAGTCACCGTCTCTGGTTGAGGAAGGAAACCAAATATCTGAAGATTTTTTTTCTCTTTCTTACTGTTGTTACAGTTTATTTACAATTAATAATACTTGAATTGTGCACTTCACACAATTCACATTACCTGGAAATCTTACTTAATAGCCCAAAGCAGCTAAATTCTTTAAACTCGTATTAGCTGGCCCACAGATCCTGTGCTCCTGCTTTAATAAAACCATCTTTTTGGGGGCACCAGGGTGGCTCAGTCATTAAGCATCTGCCTTCGGTTCAGGTCATGATCCCAGGGTCCTGGAATTGAGCCCCGCATCGGGCTCTCTGCTCAGCGGGGAGCCTGCTTCTCCCTCTCCCACTCCCCCTTGTGTTCCCTCTCTCACTATCTCTCTCTAGCAAATAAAATCTTAAAAAAAAAAAAAAAAAGCTTAAAAAAGTAAATAAAATCCCCTTTCTGTACCAATAAATAAAGTAAAAAAATAAACTTGTATTAGCTAGAAATGTTCTGTTGTGATAAAAAAAATACATTTTACATATATATATAAAATAGGACTAGGGTCTGTATCTAACACAAAAGGGAGAGTCATCAGAAAGTTAACACTCACAGCCGAAGCTCCTCAAAGGACTTCACTGAGTAGAGCGGGGAGTTCGGGTCTCGCTGCAGGACTTCCACCTGGTTTGTGTTATCCACAAGGTTGCTTCGGATCAGCTTGTTGAGTAAGGACTGGGCAGCTCTGTCCTCTATCAGGAAAAAAAGAACAAAGAATTTTTTTTTTTTTTTTGAGAGCAAAGAATTTTAAAAGGCCATGAAATCCACCATGAGGTCATCTGAATTCACTTGTCATTGGCATTTTAAGCACTAACATGTATTTATGCTAGGACTTACAATTCAAGATATATCATAGTTTTGATTTATAAATAGAATTAAAATTGCCTTATTAAAGAGAAAGGTTTTGATATTGATATCATACATTTGGGCCTCATATTCCTCTCGAGGACTCTATTCCAAACCCTCCTTTCTGGAGGTTATCTATTCTTCCTATGTAAACCCAAGTATTTATTCCCACTTTGTGCTCAATAGAAAATTGAAAATTATTAGCTTGGCCAGCGCATCTCAACAATGAAAAAAAACCTCCAGAAATTAACAGAGTTTGTATCTTGATATCATTTAAGTTGTTTTATGTTGTTATCCACCTTTAATGTGTCCAAATAGCATTAACTTTAGCAGACAATGGGGATGCAACTTAAAATTTCTTTTATAACGCCCTGTAAAAGATCATTCAGGGCTTATTTCCTGCTGCTGCTGAAGTCCATCAGTTGTTCAAAGTAAAATTTCTCTAAAATGTAACCACTGAGAATTCCTTCCCCAACAACTATGTTGAGCACTAAACAACTATGTTTATTAGCACTATGACTCCCTTTAAAGTCAAGCCAAGTTGGGTATAAAACTGAAGCCCTGTAACAATCCATTGTCTTAAGACTGTAGAATCTCATGGGTATAGCTCTAGGCCGTTACCTTTCTCTTCTTCATCTGCCTTCTCTGCATTAGCATTGGTCTTGACAACAGCACCTTTATCAGACACAAAGTGGCCGTCATTCAATATCACATACCATACCCAACAGCTGAGACAATTCAAATTCTATGAGACACTAGAAATGTAAAAGGCCTGGGGAGCAGAAAAATAAATGAGGAAACCAAGCCACAGATAAAAGCATTTTATTGTTCTTAAACAAAGGTATGAAACAATGTTGCTTATATTTCAGTTATTTCCTATTCCGAGTCCTCTCATGGTACATCAAACACTAATGGGACTTTCCCTCATAGTATCAGTATTTCTGAAATGTTATAGAAAGATGATCACAGCAGGCAATGATCACAAACCACCTTAATGTTCAACAGAGGAGTATCTGTGCAAACCATATTTCATCAGTATATGAACACCATAATGCCATTAAGATTCTATGTATATAAATTGTTTAATAGAAATGTATATTCAAACAACATTGTAGGTATGAAAGAATTACAGAAAAAGATTTAAATGAATTTGGAATGAGGTAAATGTTACTGTCCCTGCCATAATATTATGTACATCAATGAAAATTTAATGGAAATGTTGGATTTTGGGTAATGATTTCAGAATGACAACAGATTAACTCTCAGTTTGCTCATACTTTGTATATTCTCATGATCAGCAATAAATTTGATAATATATAAGTCAATTAGGCATCCTCATGCTTATTTTAAGCCCAATACAAAGCAAAACAATCCAGTTTAGTTCCCAAATCAAATGACTGCCAGTATCTGCCAGCCCCCTGCTTATACATATATAAATTTTTTCCAGAAAGTTATTATGTCAAAGCAGAAATACTAAAGGAAATCACATTTTTTTTCAAACTAGCTTTTACTCACCATTGGCATCTGGTTTGATTTTCTCTTCCTTAAGATGCAAGTTGCTCAACTAAATGGAGAATATGGGGGGAGGGGGGAAAGTGTCAGGAAAATCACTTAAAAGATTTTGAATCAACAGAGCTTCCCCAGTGAAGCTGGGGAGAAATGAGCCACTCTCAAGATCTATTCATTAAGTTGTTCTGGTGGGCTCCTTTGTCGACTAAGTGTTTGACTGAGAATAAATAAAACTTCCCACAAACATAGCAGTAGAAAAAAAACTGGTTACACAAATGACTCAAAATCCACACTTCCTAATTACAGTCCCTAGAGAAAATTATAGTTTATGAATTTGCTTCATGCCCTGATTACAAAGACTCCCTTGGTAGAATACCATTTGTCATTCTCTCATATTCCAAACAACGGGAAGTTTTAAAAGATAGTGGAAAATGCAGTCACACTTCAGACAGAGAACACTGAGGTGGGAGGCCTACAACAAAAGCATCTGTGGGTAGGAATCAGTACCTTGTACGGTATGTTTGAGCTACAGGACCACATGATATCCACCCTCATATTCAGGTTGCCTTGTTTTTTGCCTTGTGGTGGAAGTCTAATATTTTAAACTGAGAGCAGTCTGGGGCATCATAGCACACTGTAATCAAAATACCTAGCAACCTTAAGTGGTAATACAAAGGGAGGGCAGAGCAAAGAGACATTTTAAAGAAAATTATTAGGACTTTGATCAAACACCGTAAATTGGGCATATCCTAGTGGGACTTACTTCCTCTATTAGAATGAAAATATCCTCTTATTTGTCACTTATACTTCATGAATGCTGGGGGGGGGAGAAAATACCTTAAAGAAAGGAATATTTTTATTTAATTGATCTTTGGCTCTAGCACAAAGCAGGTGCTCTAATCATAAAATATTAAGTGGGGCTTAGGACATCATCTAGTGAAGGGTAACAATGAAAATGGCTATTTCTTGGGCGCCTGGGTGGCTCAGTGGGTTAAGCCTCTGCCTTCGGCTCAGGTCATGATCTCAGGGTCCTGGGATCGAGCCCTGCATCGGGCTCTCTGCTCAGCGGGGAGCCTGCTTCCTCCTCTCTCTCTGCCTACTTGTAATCTCTGTCAAATAAATAAAATCTTTTTTTAAAAATGGCTATTTCTTAAAGCACCACCTACACTGGTTCTTTATGTTTTGAGGTTCATTCTATCTTTCCTTTAAGTCCAGGAAAGGCAAGAGAGGAATGAAACAAATGGGTGGTTAGTTAGGATGGACGAGCCACACTTCTCTTGTTGGAAACTGAAAAGGGAGTTTCTGATATCTCTGCTTTGGTGTTAGGGGAGGGAGACGTAGGGGGAACACACTGGAGAGACTAGCAAGAAAGGAAATTGGCAAAAAAGAAAACCATCGTAAAGCAGTAAAAATCCTTCATTAATTCCACATGATAGCAAACACACTAACAAACGATGAATATGAAGTGACCAGCGCAGTGCATGATACACAGCAGGTGTTCAATAATTTTAGTCTTCTCTAAAGCACTTCTCCACATCCTGCCAACAAATCCTGTTTAAGTGTAGTATCCAGATCTATTGAGAGGGAGAGGGAGAGAGATTTCGGGCCAGGGGCAGAGAGAGAGAGAGAGTATAGACAGACTGCCTGATTTACTGGCAATACTTGCAACAGTAAAGTTAATAGTACTCATTCCTAGGGTGATGACTGCTAGCTGAAACAAATGAACAGGGCTGAGGCATAAATGAGTTAATGAAGTATAAATGAGTTACAAAGATCTATTACTGTAAAAAATTTTAATACTCAATGATAAAAAGGACAAACCATTTCTTGATACACTGTTCAAATTGAAGTTAACAAAGTAAATAACGGTTAAAGTAGCTAAAATGCAATATGTAGTAAAGTTGGTAGCAACAATGTAAATGAAACCAGTACATGTTTTGATTACAACGTATCAGGATTCTGGAGAGGTTCCAGTGGAATCTAAAAACAAACTCCTCACTTGGCTATAAGGACCTCAAAGCCTGTAAAGCAGAGATAGTGAAGTCTGTATTACCCAGCGCAGTGTCAGTGAACTGAATGCTGAAATTTCTATTGAAAGTACAGTTAGAAAGCTTCTTTGCTCTATTTACTTGGACCAAAAAGGAGAAACCCGTTTCTCTTGCAACTTCATCAGAAACCATTTTGAAATTAACCAAAAGGCAAAAAAGCAAAAACATCCACTTTGTAATACTCAAATTTTCAATGCCTTTAATATTTTAGTAAGATACATTAAAATAACTGCAAACTCTACAGTTACACACTGCATTTAGTTCAAAAGCTACTTGAGAAAGCATTCTTGAGACAAAAAAGATTTAATAGTGAGTGAACTATAGAGAATAGGGATCATCTTTGGCAAAATGGTGAAGCAGAGGACAGAGAGTAGAGTCATACTCATCAGTTTTCTTGTCTGTTTGCCCTCGTCTAAAAAGAAATCTCCCAACGGAACAGAGGGGAACAGAGGAGCCACTGGGGGATGAGGAAATAAATGTAAATAGAATCTAGTATTTTCTTTCTTTCTTTTTTTTTTTTTAGATTTTATTTATTTGTCAGAGAGAGAGAGAGAGAGCACAAGCAGGCAGAGTGGCAGGCAGAGGCAGAGGGAGAAGCAGGCTCCCTGCTGAGCAAGGAGCCGGATGCGGGACTCGACCTCAGGACCCTAGGATCATGACCTGAGCCGAAGGCAGCTGCTTAACCAACTGAGCCACCCAGGCATCCCTAGAATCTAGTATTTTCTTACCTATAATAAATAAGAAATGAAGCTTAATGAATATTTAAAATGCAGTAACCACGCTCTACACACATCACTGTCACCTATGTCACGCAGTGTCCTCAGTGAGAGTTCCATAAGGCAGAGGGTAATAGGTGTCTTTACTCATTTGCTCAGTTTTGAAATATTGTGATCTAATTTACCTGTGCATTATTAAGTACATTCACAAATCTTATCCAGGTTCAACTATCTAATCCATGCAATATGGACAAGTAATTTAAAAGATTCCTTCGGGGCTCCTGGATGGCTCAGTCAGTTAAGTGTCTGCCTTCGGCTCAAGTCATGATCCCAGGCCTGGGATCCAGCCCCTCTTTGGGCACCCTGCTCAGTGGGGAGCCTGCTTCTCCCTCCCCACAACCCCCGCCCCTCTCACTCAAATAAATAAAATCTTCTAAAAAATCAAAAAAAGAAAAGATTCCTGCAAAGGAACTGTGATTCATACATAATAACAAAAACAACTGCTATTACTTACATAGCACTTATAACAGGCATGTCCATAACTCAGTAAGGTAGGTATTGTGATTATCTCCATTTTACAGATGTGGAAACCGAAGCACACAAAGATTAAACAAGTTGCCTAAAGTCATAGAACTAATAAACCATGGACCTAGAATACAAATCCTAGACTGTCTGGGTATAAAGGCTAAGGTTTTAACCTCTACACAATGGTGCTTATTATATTAAGCTTATAGAAAATAATTATTTTAAGGATGATACAATGGTGCAGCCACTTTGGAAAAGTCTGACAGTTCCTCAAAAGTTAAATATAGAGTTCTATAATCCAGCAATGCCACTTGTAGGTGTATACCGAAGAGATTTGAAAATAAAGGTCTACACAAAAACTTGTACATGAATAATCATAGCAACACTATTCATAATAACCAAAAAGTAGAAACAATCCAAGTGCTCATCAATGGACACTGATGAATGGAAAAATTAAATGTGATATATCTAGACAATGGAATATTATTTGGCAATAAAAAGGAATGACACCTACTACAACATGGGCGAACTTTGAAAACATTATGCTAAGTGAAAGCAGCCAGACATAACAGACACATATTGTAAGATTCAACTTACATAAAATATCCAGAATAGACAAATCTAAAGAGACAGAAAACAAATCATCAGTTGCCAGAGAAGGGTGGGGAGAAGGGAGTGACTGCAGAAGTTTGAGGGAACTTTTGGTGATGGTGGAAATGTTCCGTATCTTGATTGTGGTGGTGGTTACACACTGAATGCCTTTGTCAAAATTCACAGAACAAGGGTGAGTTTTAGTATATGTAAATTTTACCACAAAAAACTTGACTTCACAGTTGGGCCAGTCTGAGAGATCCAACAACTAGTAAGAATTTTTGAAAGAACTGGGGCGCCTGGGTGGCTCAGTGGGTTAAAGCCTCTGCCTTCTGACAAGGTCATGATCTCAGGGTCCTGGGATGGAGCCCTGCATCGGGCTCCCTGCTTGGCTGGGAGCCTGCTTCTCCCTCTCCCTCTGCCTGCCTCTCTGCCTACTTGTGATCTCTGTCTCTCTCTGTGTCAAATAAATGAATAAAATCTTAAAAAAAAAAATTCTTGAAAGAAGGCAAAGAAAAAACAAGGGGGTGAAATAAAAAATGAAATTTTTCAAGAAAAATTTCTCAAAATAATTTTCCAGATTGAAAGGACCCACCCAGGGGCACCTGACTGGCTCAGTTGGAAGAGCATGCAATCCTTGATCTTGGGATGTGTGTTTGAGCCCTACATTGGGTGTAGAGATTACTTAAAAATAAAATCTTAAAAAAAAAAAAAAAAGGCATATCCAGTGCCCAGCAAAATGGATGAAAACAGACCCATACCAATTATCATGAATGTTCTGTATACTGGAAACAAATAGAACATTCTTCAGGCTTACAAAGGGAAAAACAGGTCACATAGGAATCAGCATGGTCTCAGACATCTCAGTAACCAGTAAAAAATTCTAAAATGCAATAAAACAATGCCTTTAAAATTTATTAGGGAATTGATTTCCAATCTACAGCTCTACACCCAGCCATAATACTATCCAAGTGACAGGGCAAAATAAGGTATTTCCAGAAATGCAATAGTATCTAAAAAAAAACAAAAACAAAACTTACTTCTGATACACCTCCAGAAAGCTGATGGTTTCACCAAATCAATAAAGATGAAGAGAGGGGATACAGAAAGGAGGGGATCCAACACAAGAGAAGAGTGAATCCCCAGAATGAAAGTGAAGGGAAATCTGCCCTGTTCCTCTCCGGTCCCTGAAATGAGTTCTGCTCTAAGCAAACAGGAAGAACTAGTCCAATATGAAGCAGGCTGAAGGACCTGGGGAAAATAAAATTAATAGAATACTTTTTTTTAATGAAAGATTTTATCTACTTATTTATTTTAGAAAGAAAGAGAGCAGGGGTGGGGTGGGTGGAAGCAGATAGGGAGAGAAAGAGAATCTTAAGCAGACTACATGCTGAGCGCAGATCCCCATGCGGGGATGGATCTCACCACCCCATGCGCATGACCTGAGCTGAAATCAAGAGTCAGACGTTTAACTGACTGAGCCACCTAGGTGCTCCAAATTAATACTTAATGTGTCTGAACATCCTGAGATAAACCAAACAATTAACAAAGAGCTTGGGGTTGAGTCGGTGATGAGTACAAAAAACATAAAGCAAAAATGCAAGGCAATTAAAATTCCAGGGAAAAACAAAGTTTTATAGGAAAGTAAAAGTATTTGTAAGTTACTAATAATGTAAACATGAAATACTGATCTAACTAAAATTATAATGAAAAGGTAGGGAGTGGGAAGGTGTGCATGGGTGGTGGAGAGAGGATGGAGGAAAGAATCAAAATCAGTAAATACCTACACTGAAAATTCAAAAACTAGCATAACAAACATGCTACTTGGAGAACAAGGAGGTCAATGATGTAAATTAGCGGGGCGCCTGGGTGGCTTAGTCGTTAAGCGTTTGCCTTCTGCTTGGGTCATGGTTCCAGGGTCCTGGGATGGAGCCCTACATCAGGCTCCCTGCTCAAAGGGAAGCCTGCTTCTCCCTCTCCCACTCCCCCTGCTTGTGTTCTCTCTTGCTCGCTGTCTCTTTTTGTCAAATAAATAAATAAAATATTTATTAAAAAATGATGTAAAATAAAAAAATAAAAAAGTGATGTAAATTAGCTTCAAGAGAACTATTAGTTGTCTCTGAGGAGGAAAAAATTGGTGGTGGAGGAACCAGTTTTTAAAACTATTTGACACGGGGAACCTGAGTAGCTCAGTCGTTTGAGTGTCTGCCTTTGGCTCCGGCCATTATCCCAGGGTCCTGAAATTGAGCCCCCCATTGGGCTCCCTGCTTGGTGAGAGCATGCTTCTCCCTCTCTCTGCAGCTCCCTCTGCTTGTTCCCCCTCCCCCATCTGTCAAATAAATAAAATCTTTAAAAAAAATTCTAAAACTATTTGGCTCTTTGAATTATGTGCATATAATCTATTATCAGTTATAAAAAATAAGACAAAGTCCTTTTTCTCAAGAAATTCACAGACATAAGTACTAACAGAGAAGTAGGTTCAAAGCACTATCAGAACTTAGAGTGTTGAAGTGGAAGGAATTAATTCTACATAGTAATGGCTAAGTCGTATCGTAGTTCCTGTGTGTGAGGCCCAGAAGAAAGTTAAGGTGAGCAGAAGAGGATTTACTTACTGACTACCGGGCCCACAGAGTCGTCGATCATTCAACATCATTAAGCAAGCAAGGAACTACACAAAGGTGAGTAAGCCACGGTCACAGAGCCCAGGAAGCTCAGAATCCAGAGGTGGAGAATGACTGAAAGGTGATTATAATCCAAGCGGGGAGAGCGCAAGCTACAATCAGTCTCGATTCCAGGACGACAGGCGGCTGGGCTCTTTATCCACGGGAGCGCTCACCAGCTCTTATGTAACCCAGGAGGCAGATGCATAAACAAAGCCAGCTCAGGGTCCGGGCTCCATCCTCACACGCACCCCGGACCCGTCCTGACCAAAGTAGCGAGTGCCTTATCCAAGGATGATCCCCGGCCAAAACTGACCCCCTGACCCTTTTACGGCCGAAGTCAACTCACCGACTCGGCCGCCGCCTCCTGTTCGTCCACCGCCAGGGCCCACGAGTCGGTGGCCATGGTCCCAGGCGCCGGTGAGACGCCGGTGCTGGCAGACTCGCTGGCTGGGACGGCGCGATCGTGGACTCCCTAGGGTCGCGGCAAGCCCAGCTCCAGCCCCACCGGGGGAGAAGTCATTCGCTCAGGCGCTGGGGACCGGAAGCGGCGCGCCGCAGTGACGTCAGACTCTGCGTCCACCCAGCCGCCTCTCGCCCACTTCGAGCTGTGGCTTCCATTGTTGTCGGAGCCGCCAGCCTGACTCTTGCTCAGCTCACACTCTTTTCTAACGTCGGGAAACGCGGGCTGCCAACTGGCCCTCCAACCCACGAGCAAAACCACAGTCCCACCCAGCACGCCGGCACGGAAGCTCATATAGATTGAATATATCAAAACACAGAACCATTACAGATGCAGTAGCCACGAAGAGCGTACTGAAACATCTTTTTCTCTTCAGGTTGGTCATTTTCAGTGCCCTGGGGTTGGCAATCAGCCATGCCAAACACCATTTGCTTACAAATTCGTCCCGCAAACTATGGGGCAACACCACTTAGAGGAATTTCACCTTCAAAAATACTCAAGGAAGGTGCTAGGGAAATGGGTTCCAGGTGGAGGATCGGAGACAAGACAAAGCAAGGAGGTTTGAGTCTGAAGGACACAGTTCCTGTGGGGTTGACAAGAGCCAGGGATGAAGAGATCGGTAGGAGATAGAGGCAAAGGGCCATGCAAAGCCGCTTAATGAGCAAATGAGTTCATTCCAGGAAACTCTTCCCCGTCTGGCGTGACTTTTGGAGTTACCTGTGCCTGGGTTGGAATCCCAGCGCTCCCATGTAAAGAGGTGCGTGGTTGGGAGAATTTTTTAAAAGGAAAAAATATCTTGGGCTTTTAGAAGAGGTAAAATAAGGATTAAATGTGACACTTGCTTTCCCTTAACTGGAAATAAACAAGATTCTCTCCCCTTGTTACTTCACTAGAAAGAAGCTGGGCATTTTCCTGCAAGCTGAGAAAATGAATCCCTGCTTCTGTTTGCCGCTGTTCTACTTCAGTAAATTAATTTCAAGCAGTAGTGGGCTCTATGTGGAATTTTATCTGTATAGTGTAAGAATGTTCAAGAAGGGGTAAAACATGATTCTTTTTCTCCTGCCATGATTCTTTTTTTCTTGTACCCTTGAGGGGGTTAATTTGGTGAAGATTTTTTTTTGGAACCTACAGGGGAGGATATGCAAAAAGAAAAAGGCAAACACACAGCCAAGGAAGCATAACGTACATCTCATCATATGAGAAGCAATCCTAGGAATATTTTGCCAGCAAAATTATATTGATCACAGGAATAATGGAGGTTAAGGATTTTTAGGTTAAAAAAGAAATCATCCAAGGTGCAGGACTGTATATAATAGGATCCACTTGTGAAAAAGAAAACCCTCATGTGCTTGTA
Organism: Ailurus styani; assembly: GCA_002007465.1. Taxonomy (NCBI): domain Eukaryota; kingdom Metazoa; phylum Chordata; class Mammalia; order Carnivora; family Ailuridae; genus Ailurus; species Ailurus styani. The sequence continues at coordinate 61,134 of LNAC01000044.1, read as the reverse complement.
GATTTCATAGAAAATGTATGAGATACACGCAAATCTGCTAACAGTAGCTGCTTCTTGTGAAGGGATCTAGAAATATGGGGTGGGAGACGACTTCCTTTTCATTGTGTACACTTCATCCTCTGAAATTTATTTTCCACGTGCATATTTTCCTTTTAAAATTGTATTTCAGGGGTGCCTGGGTGGCTCAGACAGTTAAATGTCTGCGTTCAGCTCAGGTCATGACCCGGGGGGTCCTGGGATCCAGCCTGACATCAGGCTCCCTGCTCAGCCAGGAGTCTGCTTCTCCTTCTCCCTCTGCTCCTAACCCCACTTGTATACTCTCTCAAATAAATAAAATATTAAAAAAATAAAATTGTATTTCAGACAAACAAGAAAGGGAATAATGCAATGAACATCTAAGTTCCCACCTTAGGGCTTAAGAAAGAAAACAATTAAGATTTGATTGAAGACTCCTGTATGACCATCCCAAAAGACAGCAGCTCTCCTGAATTTGGTACTTATCCTTCTCATACATGCTTTTTACCATGTGTTGCTTTCTCTATTTAAAAAACAAAACAACCCAAAATTTATTAAGCATCAGGATTCTAGGGTTTCCTGTCTCCATCCGCAGATACCAGCACAACGTGAGACACCTGCTAAGAAGCCATCTGGTTTCCAAAGCCGAGTGTGGAGAGAGGAAACAAGGTTGAAAGAGCCGCAGAATTAGAATGCAGCCTCCTGCATTTACTCCCACATGACCTTGGCAGCCTCCACATTATCTGAGGTTACGGGTAAGTACCCACTGCACCATTCAATGAGTCAACAGTCACAAGGTTATGTGATAACAGCGACAGACCCGTGGCGAAGGCTTGATAAATATTAGCCATTATCACTGTTTCTGGCTTTCCCCTCCATGGGTGGGAGTGAAGAAGACGCCTAAAGGTGGAAAAAAGTGTCTTGTTTCTAACCTCAGAGATACTCACATCGCCCACGGGCAAGCCAAGCGGAAAGCGCCCCAGGGCGCGGCCTTGGATGCGGCCAGCAGCCCCGGCCATCTCCCCTCAGCATGGCAGTTACCTCCGCCAACGGCCGCTCACTGCCCCTGCCTCATTGGCTGAGGCCTGGGAGCTGGTCCGGCCAGCCAATCAGCAGAGGGGATGGCACAGCTTCGGGCACACGTGCCCAGGTACCTAGGGGCGGAAGGCTGAGTCAGGCTCCAGCAATGGGTCCTTTGTGAATTGAACTTTGTTGTTTTTTTTTTTGGTTTTTTTTTTTTTTGAACTTTGTTATTTTTTGCTGAATATCCAGCTCCTTCACTAGACTGGAAGCTTCACGAGGGCAGGGCAATTGTCTGCATTCCTTAATGCTGACCTTCAGGGACTAATGCATAATAGACAACCACTTGGTGAATGACTAAATTAGGTGCCATGGGAGAATTAGAACCTAGGACTACATATTTCCAAAACTAAGTATTTAAGTCGTACTATCCTGAGCTCTATTAGCTTCATCTCCCAAGAGGTTCAGCCAATGTTTTACTTCAGAGTAAGTCATATGTATAGCACTTACTCTTACCTGCAAGCCTATTTGCTTAGCCCAGAATAAGAATTTTCCTACAATACACAATTTGCATGTTACATTAAAATAGCTTTCCTTCTATTATATAGTCGACATTATCTACAAGAGAAACATAGAGAACTGGATAGTTCAAGAAGAATGCATAGAAAAATGTGACATTTGGGCCTCAACTATTTCTCTTCATGTGTATTGACCCAGTCATTGGGTGAATGAAAAAAAAATTTCTAAATATGTCTCTAATTCTTTCACTAGCGAAGGTGCTATCCTAATACCAACAATTCCGGCAACATAATAAAGTTATTGAGATGACAACCAATATTACTTTATTTTATTTTGAAAATATAATTTGTACAAGGTTGGTTTTCCATTTTAATTGTGGTGGCACAAAAGTCTGACCCATTTCTCAGATTATTTAGCCTAAATATGCTATTTTGGGCCAATTTGGATCAGAGCAAACACTTGTCTTTCTTGGTTTTGCCCTTGTGTTAACCTCTGAGTGCCTCAGTCTCCTTAGTTGTTAAAAGCAGGTAATATTAGTAACTCATTAAAAGGTTGTTGTGAAGCCAGCTCAAAAGCTTACATCAGTGCTGGGTGCATACTACATGTTCAACAAATGTTAGGTGGGATAATGATTAATGAGTTGGGGTGAACTGGGAAGTTAGTTCAAGTGATTTTTTTTTCTTTTAAACTGGCTTTTGAGCTTGACCATCTTTATGTATAGAATCCACTCTTACATACAAAAGTAACATATTTCCACAATATCTTTAAGCCAGTTAAAACTAGCAGCACAATTTTATACCCACGTGTTTGGATATTTGAGTTGACGCAGGTAATAGTGCAGAGGTTCAAGAGTATGGGCTTTAAGGGGACCTGGCTGGCTCAGTGGGTAGAGCATGTGACTCAATCTCAGGGTGGTTGAGTTCGAGCCCCACATTCGGTGTAGAGCTTATTAAAAAGAAAAGAAAAGAAAAAATATGGGCTTTGGAGTTAAACAGGAGTGAGTTTGGATCATAGCTCTGCAACTTACTCTTCCATGTGCACTTGGGTGAGGCACTTACCTCATCCATAAAAAGATGCTAGTTGACCTGCCTCGTATGCAGTTTAAAAATTAAACGAAATAATCTATGTGAAATGCAGTGCCTCACATATAAATACTTACTCTCATATTTCAAAGGCAAATTGAGGACCAGATGCCAACTCAGTTGTCCCTCTTCAAGTAAGTCTTTTCTTCCACACCAAAGCCAAGATCTGGCAAAGCCACGTATAACCAGGGGCACGACAAATCAGAATCCCTTAAGTCTGCAAACCATTCTGAAACTAAAATGAATAGAACTGTATATCAAGAGCTGTAACCTTTAACAAACACACGTCGCCGGTTACCCTTATTAACCAGGTCAACTACTAGGACTTTGCAAACCAAAATGTCGACTTCCAGAAGCCTGCATCCTCCCCGGTCACGTGACGTATCCTTGCTTTTCCCGGCCATTGCATCAGCCGGCGTAGCGCCGCCTTCCTAGAACGAACTCATAAGCTGATTCGTGCTCGGGTAGACTGGCATGTGAACCGGCCAATAATATCTTGTAAGGGTAAGGCTAGGCGGGGCACTTTCCATCGGGGCCCTCTGATTGGGCAGGGCTGTGCTGATTGCGGTCTGTCGTGGCTCGCGGCCGGGGCCGCTGCGCGTCTGCGGGAACAGGTAACCTCGGTCTCCGGGTGGTGTACCCTGAGGGAGGAGTTAGGGACGGCGACCCTCGGGAGAAGTAGACGGGCCTCGGAGAGTTTTGCGGCGCCTCTAGAGCTGCTGGGTCGGGGGCCTGAAAGCGCAGCCGCCCCAGCGGTCTCTGGGGCCAGGCCCCACGAGGCCTCTGGAACCGGGGCCTGGGGTGGACTCGGGACGGGGGCAGCCGCCTGGCTACAGCGCATCAGGAGAGCGGCATCTTGTGAACCCCTAGGGCGCCGCGGGCGGAGTGGCCTCGGGTGGCCTTGCGGAGGACCAAGACCTTGGGAGGATCACGGTTGCCATTGACTACCTGCCCAAAACCGAGGTTTTATCTCCCCCGGTTTTAATCCCCTAGGGGCGGGCGGAGAGGTTGTGTTTGTTTGGGGGGGGGGAGGGGAGGTGTGCGAGGGTGGTCTAGATGGATGGGATTCCCCTGTGAGCCATTTCCTAAATTCTTAAAACTAGCCGGTGCTGGTTCAGGTTCACCTGGAAGCGCTTTCTGTGCCCCATCATGTTCTGCTGTTATTTTAAAAGAGAGTGCATTTCCCGGTGTGCTTTAAGTTCGCTAACAGTTTGCTATTAAAGGATCATACTTAATCCTGAAACACTTACTTAGTAATCGTTGTACTAGATGTTGAGGCTATTCCCGTATGGTGAGCAAAAATCAGTCATGATTCTGACGGGGGTGGAATTTACAGCCTGGTGGGAGAGATGGAGATTGAACAAGCAGTCCAATGGGTGTGGAAGTTTTAAAGGAAGATACCCCTATTAAGGGGCGTGGGGGGGGGCGGGAAAGAGAATCTGGTCAAGAAGGAGAAGGCTTCCTTAAATAAATGTCTTTGGAATTGATATATCAAAGTTGAGGCGTTAACTAGGAAATAGAAAAGAGTGGGGTAGGCTAGACAGCTTTCTTGGCAAATGAAGAGTACATTGAAAGGCCCTAGTACTGGAGCCTTAAACCCAAAGGCCAGTGTGATTTAAGGTACTCAAGACCTTTATAGCCTCTGCTGGGAAGTAGAATCTGAGGACCATCCTTTCTCCCACCTTTCAGTGGATATAAATGTCATACAGCCTTCTAGTATATATTGAATAAATGAATTTGTGATGGTGACGTGGCTTTTAAGAGTCCCCACCTCCGTAGGGCTTTTTGTGACGATATCGGATCCTGACATCATTTTGCAGTTCTTTCTGTATGACTGTCTCCCTATTGAGGGCATAGACTCATTCATCTTGGTTTCTCACACAGTATGCATTTATATATGTTGAATGAGTAAGCAAAATGGGGAATTTACAAGTCTTTTGGAATGCAGCTTATTTACCTCGGCCTGTGTAGAGGAGGAGCAGTTGAACATTTTGAAACTGTTCTGATGTTGCTCAGTCAGAATTGGCACTATACGTTAATTTTTGCCACCGATGGGGTGCCACAGTGGCTCAGTCGTTAAGCATCTGCCTTCAGCTCAGGTCATAATCCTAGGGTCCTGGGGTTGAGCCCCGAATCAGGCTCCCTGCTAGGCAGGAAGCCCACTTCTCCCTCCCCCACCCCACCCCCCGCTTGTGCTCCCTCTTTCGCTGTGTCTCTCTGTCAAATAAATAAATAAAATCTTAAAAGAACACACACACAAAAAATTTTTGCCACCATTAAGATTGATTGAGAGCCACAATGAGGAGGGATGTGGTGTGGCAAAGTTTCTAAAAACCCTAGCCTTGATTTCTTTGCATGGACATTAAAGTCCTTATCTCTGGGAGTTTTAGTCCAGTATGGGGCTCTTCCAGCCAGTGTTTCACCATATTTTTGCCCGAAGGGCTTTTGTTTGAGTAAGTAGTTGATTGAATTGTGAATTAACCATTTGAAATTGTGGTTAACCATAAATCACTGTGTACGTCTTTATCTTCTTAGAAGGGAAAAAACAACTTTGCACTGAGTGACTTGAAGTAATAGCATCCATGTTCCTTTAGTGCTTTCCAGTTTACAGGTTGTTTCCAAATATCGGATGGGTTTTGAGTCTCACAACAGCCAGGTGGAGTAGGCAGAATAGATACTACTTTTTTACAAAGAAAGGAAACGGGGCTTAGTTGGTTAAGCATCTGCCTCCTGCTTAGGTCGTGATCTCAGGGTTCTGGGATCGAATCCCACATCAGCTTCTCCCTCTGCCCCTCCCCTGCAATTGTGTGTGTGCACACTCTCTCTCCATCTCTCAAAAAAATAAATAAAATCTAAAAAAACAACAAAAAAAAGGGCGCCTGGGTGGCTCAGTGGGTTAAAGCCTCTGCCTTCGGCTCAGGTCATGATCTCAGGGTCCTGGGATCGAGCCCCGCATCGGGCTCCCTGCTTGGCTGGGAGCCTGCTTCCTCCTCTCTCTCTCTCTGCCTGCCTCTCTGCCTACTTGTGATCTCTCTCTGTCAAATAAATAAAATTTTTAAAAAAACAAACAAACAAAAAACCCCAAAACAAAACAAAAAAATTTGGGACTCTGACTTATTAATGGTTAGAGTTGGGTCTGGAATTCTAGAGACTAATGTCAGCTAGATGGTTCCCATTTTCTGGACAGGCAGCGCTGATGGCACTATAGCACCATGCCAGTGATTGGCACCTGCTCACCAAGGGCTGTCACTTTTCCCCAACCTGCCTCTCAGGGAAATTGTAATAGATGTGAAAGAGCTTTGAAATTGTCAGGTTGTTTCATTTCCTAATTTCTCTCTCTTCTGAACCCTTTGTCTTTTACTGGCTCTGAGCTCCACCTCCTCGGTGTGGCTGCAACATCCTCATCCCTTAGTAACCTAATAGCTGGGAAGGTAGCAGTCAGCCTGCCAATTGTTCTGGGGGTGCTTAGGCTAGGTGGAGGCAGGTATAGTCCTACTTGCAGACAGTCCCTTGTATAACTAGGCCCATCCCCAGGTCCACTGCTGTTGACAGCAGCCTCCCCAAGATGATCAGGCCAATCCTAGAGACCCTGGCTTTAGGGATAATGGGACTATGCACAATTCTAGGCATGTAGATAAACATAGAGCTGGAAGGGGCCTTATATATGGACCCTCCATGTGTTGGTGAAGTGAAGTAACTCCATTAAGGATTTACAGCTAGGACTGGAACCCAAGACTCCTGACCATACCCCCCATCCCCAGTAGGCTTCTCTGTTGGACTGTAAACCAGGAGGTTTTTATTCCTCATTCCTGCCTAGGCTTGGCACAGAGGATGTGCTATAAATCTTCATATTTTGGAATAAATGGACACATGAAACACTCCTGCTCTACTTGATGTGTTGGTGTATTGAACCTATTGAGGTTGGCATGGGAAGGAAGAACACATGTGACTATTGTCTGCTGGTGCAGCAAGTTTTGCTTTGATAATGATTTTAGCCTTGGACGTTACAACATAGAAGTTTTAGGATCACAGAGCTTACCGGTATCCTGCTTTGATTTGGCCTGAGAAGCCAGGAGTCTTGTGTAATGCCTAGTTATCTCTTAGTTTCAGTTCCCCTAATTTTTCTTCATTTTTTTCCTCTGTTTAGTTCCATAGGGTTATTTTCAAGATGGACTCGACCCTAACAGCAAGTGAAATCCGGCAGCGATTTATAGATTTCTTCAAGAGAAACGAACATACCTATGTTCACTCATCTGCCACCATCCCACTGGATGATCCCACTTTGCTCTTTGCCAATGCGGGCATGAACCAGGTAAGGGTTTTTTCCTTTTCCTTTCTTAATTTTAACATTATTTATTTATTTAAAAAATTAAAAAAAATTTTTTAAGATTATTTATGTATTTGACAGGCGGAGAGACAGCAGGAGCAGGACCACAAGCAGGGGGAGTGGGAGAGGGAAAGCAGGCTTCCTGCCAAGTGGGGAACCTGATGTGGGGCTCGATCAGAACCCTGGGATCATGATCTGAGCCAAATGAAGGCAGATGCTTAATGACTGAGCCACCCAGGCGCCCTAATTTATTTTTTTAAGTAAGCTTTATACCCAGCATGGGGCTTGAACTTAGGACCCTGAGGTTCAAGAGTCACATGTCCTACTGACTGAGCCAGCCAGATGCCCCTACTCTGTATGAAGTTTTGCCTTTGCTTTCTTCTAAGGAAAAGCTGTGTTTTTTTGGTCATTGGCTAGATTGATCTTGCTGAGCCTTGAAGAGACCTGTTAACCCAGCTACTGTGATTCTCCTGCAGTTCTTCACTTTCCTTGTTTTTTCTTTTCCTTTTTCTCCTTCCTTCCTTCCTTCCTTCCTCTCTCTCTTTCCTTCCTTCCTTCCTTTCCTCCTTACCTCTCTCCCTGTCTCTCCCCTCGCTCCCTCCCTCCCTCCCCGCCTCCTTCCTTCCTTCCTTCCTTCCTTCCTTCCTTCCTTCCTTTTCTCTTTTTTATTTATTTATTTGAGAGAGAGTGCCAAACGGGGAGCAGGAGAGAGAAAAGCAGGCTCTTCACTGAGCACAGAGCTCGACATGGGGCTCGATCCCAGAATCCTGGCATCATGACCTTAGCTGAAGGCACATGCTTAATGGACTGAGCCACCCAGGCACACACCCTGCCCCTTGTTTTTTCCTTTATAAAATAAGTGATTACTTCAGGATTCTTTCAAAGCTTTGCTTTTGTTCCCATTCTGAGCCATGCAACTTTATTGATTTTTTTTTTTACTTTTTCTATTATTTTTATTTTTTTAATTTTAAAGATTTATTTATTTATTTAGAGAGTGTGTGCACATGTGTAGGGGTCGGTGAGGGGGGTATGGGAGAGGAAGGGAAAATCTCAAGCCGACTCTCCACTGAGCTTGAAGCCACATGGGACTTGATCCCAGGACCCTGAGACCATGACCTGAGCCAAAATCAAGAGTCAGATGCCTAACAGACTCTGCCACCCAGGAGCCCATATTGATTTTTTTCTTTTTAACTCTCGAAGCTGCCGCCACCAGTTCCAATTTGGATCAACTGCTGATGAAACTTTATTAGTAGGAATTATGTTTGGGGCAGTTGAGCTTTAAAAGACAACTTGAAAGTTTTGTTGTGATGTCGAACACTGTTTATCAGGTTGATTGTGGACTGGAAGTGAATTCAGTGGGTTACGTAGTGCATTCAGGGCTTTCCTTTGGTGGTTTTCTTGGAATCCTTAGCCCAGTGGACCAACTGGCCCTTAGATTGTGTCTCACTCTGTACTGAGTGTTAAGATGACATTTTCTTTTCTTTCCTGACATAGAAAATTAGAGGCAGTGGGAACTTTTTCCTCCTCCCCTTCCCTTCTCTTCCCTTCTTTTCTTTTCTTCTTTTCTTCCTTTGAGAGAGAGAGAGAGAGAGAGAGAGGGTGCCAACAAGGGCTGAGCAGGGGGAAGGGTTAGAGGGAGAGGGAGAAGCAGACTCACCACTGAGCAGGGAGTCTGATCTCTAATGTTCTCTAAATAACAGTAATTATTAGACTGTTGTATGTTGGAGTTACTATGTGCCAGGAACTGTTCTACGTCTTTTACGTAAGCTGACTCATTTAATCCTCACTCTGTGCTGATACACTGACAGCTCAAGTAAATTGCCCAAGCTGACATAGCTGGTGAATGCTGGAGTATGGATTGCAACCCCAGTAGTCGTTTGCTTAACTTTTGTGCTATACTGCCTCAGAAATACTTTGATGGGTTTTGCTTTTTTTTTAAAAAAAACATTTAAAAATAGTATTTATTAGGCATCTGCCCTTTTTCAGATACTATGCTAGATACTGGATATGCAAAGATAAGTAATACAGTTTTTGCTTTTAAGGGGTTCATCGTCTAGTTCAGAACTGTCAAATGGAACTTCCGCAGTGACGGTAATATTTTATAGCTGGGCTGCCCAATATGGCAGCCACCAGCCATCTGTGATAATTTTTTATTTTAGATTTTTAAATTACTTTATTTGTTTATTTATTTAAGTAATCTCTGCACCCAGCATAGGACTTGAACTTACAACCCTGAGATCAGAAGTTGCAAGCTTCACCAACTGAGCTGGCCAGGCACCCCATGCATGATTATTGAGCTAATGGGTCTGAGGAACAGAATTTTTTACTTTTAAAAAATTTTGATTAATTACTAATAATTTCATTTTAATTAATTGCACAAGTCACAGGTGACTGGTGGTTACCAGATTGGACAGGTCTGGTGAGTAGGAAAATAAATAAACTCACATAACAATGATACATCACAGCATAACTTGATAAATACGCAGAGCAAATAATACCTTCTCTACACATCATTCATCAAGTTATGCTGATTTTACTCCCTTAATAGGTCTCAATTTTTTTTCTTCCTTATCAGTGTTACCATTAAGCCTGCACATCACTTTTTTAAATTAGTATTTTTTTTTTTTAAGTAAGCTCTGTGCCCAAGGTGGGACTTAAACTCATGACCCTGAGATTAAGAGTTGTTTGCCCTTCTGACTGAGCCAGCCAGGTGCCCCCAACACATCGCTTTTAGGATAAGTTCTTCCAGAAAGATGTCGTAAGCCCTGACTACCAGAGACTCCTGAGGAAGCGTGGGTTTTGCCACTGCAGCCTCTGGCTGTTACACAGATCCAGCAGGGGTTTCCTTGGTGCAGGTGGTGTTGCTGGCAACGGTGGGGACTGTTGGAGGACTAGGACCAGGGAGAAACTGCTCCAAGATAGGCTCCTTCTGCCGTGGTCCCATCTGGCCATGTGCCTCACGAGTGTCTGTAGTCCAGGCTAATTAAATCACAGACAACAGTTTCTCTGTGGTCTCTTCCTGCTACCATTTGACCACCTAATAGATCTGCACCTCCTTCAAAGCTGAAATGTTCCCTTTCTTTTGTAGTTCAAACCCATCTTTCTGAACACTATTGACCCATCTCACCCTATGGCCAAGCTGAGCAGAGCTGCCAATACTCAGAAATGCATCCGGGCTGGGGGCAAACACAATGATCTGGATGACGTGGGCAAGGATGTCTATCATCACACCTTCTTTGAGATGTTGGGCTCCTGGTCTTTTGGCGATTACTTCAAGGTAAGCTCAAAGAGGAGATCTACTAAGACTTTCTGGAAGCAGTGCCTAGCATTTGACGATTTCAGTTTGTTTTGGATGTCCTGTATAAATTGATCCTGAATTTGTCTGGGTTGATAGTGAAGATGTTGTAGTTTTATATTTGTGTTCCTAGAATCTGCACTTTTCTACTCAGCCTAAATAGATTTTGGTTTGGCCACATTCCACATCTTTCTTCTTGTTCTTTTTTGTAGGAATTGGCATGTAAGATGGCTCTGGAGCTTCTCACCCAAGAGTTTGGCATTCCAGTTGAGAGACTTTATGTTACTTACTTTGGTGGGGATGAAGCAGCTGGCTTAGAACCAGACCTGGAGTGCAAAGAGATCTGGCAAAACTTGGGGTAAGAATGCATCTCATGTTGAGTGTCGAGGAGTGAAGTGATTTCTGACTTGGTGCCACAATGGGGTGTTAGGGCGTGGAGTGCATTGCCATTTTCTGTTTTGGGCTGTGCATTTTGATGTGGAGGTGGGAGTGACTAGGAGCAATTACCCTTTGGTGCATTCGTTGCCTTTTTTTTTTTTTTAAGATTTATTTATTTGAGAGAGAGAGCCACACAGCATGAGTAGGGGGCAGGGCAGAAAGAGAGGAAGAGAGAGAATCTCAAGCAGGCTCCCTGATGAGCAGGGAGCCAGACATGGGGCTGGATTGCAGGACCCTGAGATCATGACCTGAACCAAAACCGAGTCAGACACTTAACTGACTGAAGCATTCGGGCACCCTTTTCATTTTCTTATTCTTTTTACTTTAACTCTTAAAAAAGGTACAGCTTTTTACCACACTTAGCGCAGTTTCACTGTTTCATTCATTCATTTGTGAATTAATTACTTCGACTCCAGTAATATTACTCCAGTCCCGCTTCCCCTGGTACTTGGTCTAAAACCCCTCCTTGCTACGATTCTGTCATCTACATGTACTTGGACATTTGGGGCCATAAAACACACGAACCTTAAATAGTTGAGTGGGAATCCTGTTTTGCTTGGCTTGTGTGTATCTGGACTCTGTCTATCCAGTGTGCACAATCTTTTTCTGAGTGCCTGTATTACCTAGCAGCTCTCAGGAGAGTTCAGTATTTTGGAAATAACTTTAATCTTACTAAATGCCTTTTGGTATCATTTTAAGGTGAAAAACTTGACTAAATTGAGGCATAGAAAAGTGACTTGAACTACTCGGCAGCTGTTTTAATGCTTCTAGTGTTTCCATTTTTTAAAATGAAGAAACATTTGCAGAGAAAGTATTTGCTTAAATTCTGGTCATATGACTATAGATGTTTTCATTTTCACGTGTTCCTTTCTAGACTCTATCCCTGTCTTCGCCCATTTTTATTTAGTTACGAATGCAGCTTTATGTATATTTTGTATTCTGTCGTAGTCATGCCTGAGAAGAATCCTGTCCTGCTTCCTTAGCCCCTACTCTGGAGGCTCAGCATTAGTCATTGCCAACGAAGCTGCCTTTTTTTTTTTTTTTTAATAGAAACGGATAAGGATCTCTTTTGTAATGGATGCAAGTCTGGGCAGAATCCTTGTCAATGGGGGCGCCTGGATGGCTTAGATGGCAAAGCGACTGCCTTCAGCTCAGGTCATGATCCTGGAGTCCCAGGATCCAGTCGTGCATGGGGCTCCCTGCTCAGCAGGGAGTCTGCTTCTCCCTCTGACCCTCCCCTCCCCAATGCTCTCTCTCTCTCTCTCTCAAATTCTCTCAAATACATAATAAAAATAAAATCTTTAAAAAAAAAAAAGAAGGGTGCCTTTGTGGCTCAGTGGGTTAAAGCCTCTGCCTTCGGCTCAGGTCATGATCTCAGGGTCCTGGGATCGAGGCCCGCATCGGGCTCTCTGCTCAGCAGGGAGCCTGCTTCCTCCTCTCTCTGCCTGCCTCTCTGCCTACTTGTAATCTCTCTGTCAAATAAATAAATAAAATCTTTAAAAAACATTAAAAGGGCGCCTGGGTGGCTCAGTGGGTTAAAGCCTCTGCTTTCGGCTCAGGTCATGATCTCAGGGTCCTGGGATCGAGGCCCGCATCGGGCTCCCTGCTCAGCGGGGAGCCTGCTTCCCCCTCTCTCTCTCTGCCTGCCTCTCTGCCTCCTTGTGATCTCTCTCCCTCTGTGAAATAAATAAATAAAATTAAATTAAAAAAATCTTAAAAAAAAAAAACATTAAAAAAAATTAAAATTAAAATTAAAAAAAAAAGAATCCTTATCAGTGGCTGTAACTGGGCTTATCTTTCCTACTCTCTGCAGGCTGGATGACACCAAAATCCTTCCTGGCAACATGAAGGATAACTTCTGGGAGATGGGTGACACGGGCCCATGTGGTCCCTGCAGTGAGATCCACTATGACCGGATTGGTGGCCGGGATGCTGCACACCTCGTCAACCAGGACGACCCTAATGTGCTGGAGATTTGGAACCTTGTGTTCATCCAGTATAACAGGTGACCTTGGGGTCCTGAACTCTTCCTGCTAATAGCAGCACCTTCCCCCAAGCCCAGTAGAGAAAGAGGAAGTCACCACAAGGCGTCTTCTCATCGTCGTCTTTGGGGACAGTGGAACAGAGCTAAAGCAGGACTAAAGACATCAGGGGATCTTGTGGACATTATTTAGATTTTATTTCTCAGGTTTTCCCTCTGATCTCTGAGACAGAGCTGGACCTAATCTTTTATAAATTAGTTTTATTTCATACAGTATCTGCTTCAGGACTATTCCTGTAATGATGTCATTTTTGCTGTGATTTGGTCTGATTTTATTTTATTTTATTTTGATTTTTTAAGATTTTACTTATTTTATTTTATTTATTTGACTAAGCGAGAAAGATAGAGTGGGAGAGAGAGAGGGAGAGAAAGTCTGAAGCAGACTCTGCAGTGAGTGCAGAGCCTGATGCAGGGCTCGATCCCACAACTATGAGACCATGACCTGAGCCGAAACCAAGAGTTGGATGCTTAACCAACTGAGCTACCCAGGTGCCCCTATGGACTGTGATTTTAAAGCTCATTTCCTTGAGACTTGCTTCACTCTCTATATTTTTTTTTTTAAGATTTTATTTGAGCAAGCGAGAGAGAGCACAAGTGGTGGAAAGCGGCAGAAGGAGAGGGAGAAGCAGATTGACCACTAAGCAGGGATCCCGATGCAGGGCTCTATCCCAGGGCCCTGGGATCGTGACACTTAACTGATTGAGCCACCCATGCGGCTGCCTCACTCTTTAATAGGCCCAGAGTACTTCTTCCCTTTTCTCCTTCACTCTCCTCCTCCCACCAAACCAGGCAGAGGCAGATGGCAAATAGTCACAGCCTGTTATTTGTGCTATGTAACTGAGTTTGAACCACTGGGGAGAGGTTGCACCTAGAGTCCTTGTTTCAGCTTCTTTCTCTGGATCATGCAGGGAAAGTGATGGCATTCTGAAACCTCTTCCTAAGAAAAGCATCGACACAGGGATGGGCCTGGAGCGACTGGTGTCCGTACTGCAGAATAAGATGTCCAACTATGACACTGACCTTTTTGTTCCTTATTTCGAAGCCATTCAGAAGGTACTGGTCCTATTGCAAACATTGCAGACATCTGTGGAGGTTTCTAGGTTGTACTCTCAGCAATACTGTCAAAGGTAGAAGAATCATGTCTTTTCCAGCTAAGGGTATCTGTGACCATCTGTTAATTTAATTGTTAATAATCTAAGAGGTTCTAACCATAAGCCACTGTGGTTTGTTGAGTGCAGGGGCCTAGCTGGAGGCTCTTCACTCTTGCTGTCCCCTTAGTATTAAAAGATCTGGTAAGAGGGTCGTCTTTTCCCTTATACCCCCTCAGTCCTCTTGGAATCTAGGGCAAGACAGTGCCATAAGGATGCTTCCTAATGAACCGCCTCCTGGTTTTTATCTGTAGGGCACAGGTGCCCGGCCATATGCTGGGAAAGTTGGTGCTGATGATGCCGATGGAATCGATATGGCCTATCGGGTGCTGGCTGACCATGCCCGGACCATCACGGTGGCACTGGCCGATGGTGGCCGACCTGACAACACAGGGCGGGGGTAAGTCTGTTACACATGGGGCAGGGGTCGGACTGCCCTGTGAGTTTGGTGACTCTCCGTGGAACTTATGGCCATTCTTTATTCTTGTTTTCTTTGTCTTTTAGGTAGTTGGGGGGACCCTATGTTTTTTTAGGGATAACAGATAACAGTTTCAGTTTGTGTTAGAGTTGCCACTTTATTAAATCTTTGTTGCTAAGTACAAGGTAAGATAGAGATTGTATTTTAGGTTGTCTGGTAGGATATTGGAAGGGTGGGATGGGGTAGATAATGATTAGCCTCAGATTATTATTATTGATAGGCAGGACCTAGGATTTGAGTCATCAGCCATCTGGGCTGAACTTGGCTCCATCTTAGGGCCAGAAGAATGTGAAAAAAAACATGCTTGTTGAGTATACGCCTGAGTTTTCTGCTGGAATTAATGTCCTCAGGGGCTCACAAAAAGAAGGTCTTAGATAAAAGAAAGTCTCTGAAAGACAAAGACAAAATGCTGGTCATGTTACTTTGGGTAGAATTCTAAAAGCCCCATTACAAAATGCTTAACTTGGAAGGTTGTCTAGCGGAGGTCTTCTGCCTGTTTCAGGTATGTGTTGAGACGGATTCTCCGCCGGGCTGTCCGATATTCCCATGAGAAACTCAATGCCAGCAGGGGGTTCTTTGCCACGTTAGTAGATGTTGTCGTCCAGTCCTTGGTAGGTGTATCTCCTTGCTTACCTCTGTTCAGCTAATGCATGTAGCTTAGAGGGCTGGGGTGGGAGTTAGCATACTGTTAATGAGAGTTTTTAGGGGGCTCATGGAATGGTCCCTGTCTTCATTGAGCCCAAGTCTCTGTTTCCCCTTTGCCAGGGAGATGCATTTCCTGAGCTGAAGAAGGACCCAGATATGGTGAAAGATATCATAAATGAAGAAGAAGTGCAGTTTCTCAAGACTCTCAGCAGAGGGCGCCGCATCTTGGACAGGAAAATTCAGAGCCTGGGAGACTGTAAAACCATTCCTGGTAAGGACCAGTTTGTTCCTTTCTTCATCCAGCCTGGTTCATCTTTCGAGAAGAGGCAAGCCCTTTTTCACAATTGACAGTGGAGTCCCTGTCTCCCAGGGCTAAGGACAGCTTGGTTGTACTGCTTTTGGTATAAAGTGGGGTTTATAGTAAAATTATAAAAGTAATATGTTATTGTGCAAAGTATTTAAATAACAAGTTAAAAAGTGAATATTCTCTTTCCTAAATTCATTTCTCAGCGGTAACAGTTTTTAAGAGTTTGTTGTGTAACTACTCAGGGCTTTGCTCTGTTTGCATACACATGTATGTAGGGGCATGTGTGTGTTTTCCAGCAAAAATGGGAACATATGGTACGAACTGTTCTGCAGCTTAGCTTTTTTTTTTTCTTTTTTTCTTTCTTTTTTTTTACTAGACTGGAAAATTCCAAAAAAAAGTTTTTTTAAATTTTTTATTGCAGTATAATGAACAAGGGGAAAGCCTGATGAATTTCCACAAAGTGAACACACTCGCGTTCCGATTAAGAAACAGAACTTTTCCAGGAGATCTCTTGTACTTCTTCCAGGTCAATTCTGAAAGATTTGATGGATTTTCTGACAAGTGCACAGAATTAGTACTAACTTGTCTTGTCGCCAGTTCCTTCTCTCACTGCCAGCTTCCTTTGGGAAGGGCTTGGGATGGCAAAGGAGGAGACTGTCCATGCCATTCTTACACAGTACTTTTGTGCCGTGCAGGGGACACTGCTTGGCTCCTCTATGACACCTATGGGTTTCCAGTGGATCTCACAGGACTGATTGCTGAAGAGAAGGGCCTGGTGGTGGATATGGATGGATTTGAAGAGGAGAGGAAACTGGCCCAGGTAAAGAATTTGGGGAGTGAGCTGGAAACCTGACACCAAACAAGGCAGGACTTGACTGCAAAGAACAGGAGTTTCCCTCCATTAAAGTCTTCAGAATTCTGTTTTTCCTGAGACCAGTGAGTGTCGAGCAGGGGCAGTTTGGCCCCAGGGGATATTTGGCAGTAACATATGGAGACATTTTTGGTTTTCACAGCTGAGTGTGGGATGCGACCAGCATCATGGGTAGAGGTCAAAGGTGCTGCTCAACATCCTACTGTGGACAGCCCCCTAGAACACAGAATTACCTGGGCCCAAATGTTGGTAGTGCTGAGACTGAAAAACTGTTCTGAAGCTTTCTGTTGGGCATAGTTTAGCAATCTGGAGTCCTTCAGAATTCTTTTTCCCACATTAGGGTAACTGCTGTTTATTTCTCTTACTGGCAGCTGAAATCACAGGGCAAAGGAGCTGGAGGGGAAGACCTCATTATGCTGGACATCTATGCTATTGAAGAGCTCCGGGAGAAGGGTCTGGAAGCAACAGATGATTCCCCAAAGTATAATTACCATTCAGACTCCAGTGGGAGCTACGGTACGTTCCTGTGTTACTTTGTGTACCTCGGCCGCATCTCAAGATTAGGAACCTAGGGAATTTAGCAGAGCCTCTCCTGTAGTCCTGCAGAGTCATGCTTTATAATTTTATACTCCTAGAGACCCGTGGCAATTAATTTTCTAATTCTTTATTTTGGAATAATTATAGATTCATAGGGAGTTGTGAAAAAATTTACAGGGACAGTCCTCGTACTCTTTACCCAGTTTCCCCTAATTGTAACAACTTTCAGGAAACCAGGAAATTGGCATTGATACAATCTTCAGTAGCTGTTGAATTTTGCATCAGGATAACGGCATTCTGGGGGCACATGGCTGGCTCAGTTGGTAGATCATGTGGCTCTTGATCTTGGGGTCATGAGTTCAAGCCCCACAGTGGTTACAGAGATTACTTAATTTATTTTTTATTTTTGAAAAAATATTTATTTGAGAGAGACAGATAGTGACAGAGAGTACAAGCGGGAAGGAAGGGGAGAGGCAGACTCCCCGCTAAGGAGGGAGCCCAATGTGGGGCTCCATCCCAGGACCCTGGGATCATCACCTGAGCCAAAGGCAGATGCTTAACTGACTGAGCTCCCAGGTGCCCTGAGGTTACTTAATTTAAATAAATAAGTAAAGAGAATAGGATAGAATAGAGGCATTATGAAGTTAAGAATCAAAAGAAAGGGCACCTGGGTGGCTCAGTTGGTTAAGTGACTGCCTTAGCCTTAGGTCATGATCCTGGAGTCCCACATCAGGGTCTCTGCTCAGCAGGGAGTTTGCTTCTCTCTCTGAACCTCCCTCTTCTCATGCTCTCTCTTTCTCTCTCAAAACAAAACAAAAAAATTAAAAAAAAAATAATCAAAAGAAAGAAACAGGCAATGTGTATTTTTGCTTTTTTGCATCAGCAGAGATCCCTGAATCTATCCAAGCAAGCCCACAGAATGATTACATTCTTTATGAATTGACATTGGGAGTTGGGAATTCATTACTGCTCCTAAATACTTCTCAGATTCACTAGGTTCCTGTTCAACAGCCCAGAGATAGAGTGACCAGAACTGTCCCAGTGATGTGAAAGGCTCCCCTGGAAAACCCCTCAGTCCCAAGCAACCTGCGACAGGTGTCACTCTACTGAGTATTACATTCCCTGCTATTAAGCCCTTTTAGGAAGTTGAATGGTCTTGCTTGTAAAATAAAATCAGACAGTTAGGACCTAAGGAGAGTCTGAGAAATAGAATCCAGGAAAGACAATCAGGAATGTGTGAGTGAAGTCCTTGATCCTCTTTTCCCCCTTCTGTCCAGCATTTGAGAGCACGGTGGCTACAGTGATGGCTCTGCGCAGGGACAAGATGTTCGTGGAAGAAGTGTCCACGGGCCAGGAGTGTGGGGTGGTGCTGGACAAGACCTGTTTCTATGCTGAGCAAGGCGGGCAGAGCTATGATGAAGGCTACCTGGTGAAGGTTGAGGACGACAGTGAAGATGTGAGCCAATGGTTCATCCTTCTTAGCCAGGGATGAGGGCGTCCAATAGAGGGTTGGGCCTGGAGTGGGGTGGCTTTTCTGGCTTCTCACACTCTTGGCCTTGGGGAGCAGACATAACTGATCTTTGGGTGTGGTCCATTATCAGCGTTTCTGAGCCCAAGGGAGCTGCCTCTTGTACCACTGATCCCACTGCCATTAGGTCCCTCTTAGCAGGATCCCTGTGGTCGGGCTGCACTGGTTAATCTGGATTCCTCCAGGCTTTCCTCATGAATAAGAATAGGTAGCTCTCTGGAGGGCAGGCTTCCTTGTAGAAGCCTCAGCCTCTAGCTTTGCCACTGCTGACTCTGTGATCTTGGATGAGTTACCTCATCAGTGGGCTTTAGCTTCCTTATGATGGCTTTACATTCTCTAGGATGCTCCTTAAGAGAACGTCTGTTTCTGTGTATATATACGCATACATTCGTACACATATAAAGTGGTCTGTATATTTAATGGTAAATATAGGTACAGTTAAACTAAAAATGAAACCATTATTTTACCAGGAAAAGTGAGTTTATTGGGAAATAGCAGAAAATTGCAATTTGGGACATGCAAGCTATGGCGAAACCACAGGCAAGTCCAGCAAAGGAAATGAGAGGAACTGACATTTTATGGAGGAGGAGGAAGAAAAGGAGGAGGAAGTTGGGAGACGTTGTTTTCAAGGACAGTCCATCGGAGGAAATCACAAGTTTGGAGAGATGATAGTTTCTCACTGGCTGAGTTCCAGGGGTAGTTGATTTCTCCTAGAGATGCAGTGTGTATCTTTCCTTGTTAGGGCCTGTACCTGATGGTTCTTTCCTGTCGAGGGTTCCGCTTGGTTCTGTAATTGACAATTCTTTCTGAAATTACTACTGTTCCTGTTTTAGCTTCCACTTGTAGCCACCGGGCTCCACTTCGGTGTGGTTCCTTTTTTTTAATTTTCAGTGGATAACGGTGCAAGTGTGTATGTACAATAATGGTATTAATGGTGTAATGTGTGTATAACGGTGTATGTACACACACTAGTGAGGAGGGGCTTAGAGAGTGTGTACTGTGGAGAGAGAGAGAGAGAGGATATCTCATGTATACATATATATATACACACTTGGGTTTATTTACACATTATTCTCCTCCTGGACGCCCCTTAGAAAACGGAGTTCACAGTGAAGAACGCTCAGGTGCGAGGAGGGTACGTGCTGCATGTAGGGACCATCTATGGCAGCCTGAGAGTCGGGGACCAGGTCCGGCTGTTTATTGACGAGGTGAGTTACGTTCTCCTGCTTGGCATTGGACCTGTTAGTCATTCTCTCCTTTTTATTTTTATTTTTGTAGTTTAAATCTCAACTTTATCAAGGTATAGTTGACATATAAAATTCTAAGATATTTCAAGTGTATGTCATGGTGACTCAATCAATGCACATTATGAAAAGAATTTATCTCCTTTGGCTCTAAATTGGTCCAGTCATGATTGTCACTCCTCCTAAGTGAATCTGTGAGCTGATTCTAAGTCTGATGCAGGAGAACATTTTTTGAGGGATGCAGGTGTGAGTTACTGAATGGATAGTTCTCAAGTCAGATGACTATTTTTATTTTATTCTATTTTAATTAATTTATTTTCGGTAATCTACACCCAGTGTGGGGCTCAAACTCATAACCCCAAGATCAAGATTAACTGGCTCCTCCAACTGAGCCAGCCAGGTGCTCCAGATGACAGTGACTTAAGTTGAGATTTATAGACTCGTTTCATGGATTGTCTTTCTCCAGATTAACCACAAATATTTCTTCTGGAGCCTGGGATCCTACATCAATTAGGAGATAGGTTCCGTTCATGTGACTGAACTCCAAATTAACAGTAGCTTTAAAACAAGGTAGAAGTGTGTTTCTCATCTCAAAGTCCAAGCTGATACAGAGGCTCCGCCCCACAAAATCATAGGGCCCAGCTTTTCCTTGCTTGTTCTTATTTTTTTTAAAAGATTTTATTTATTTATTTGACAGAGAGAGAGAGATTGCAAGTAGGCAGAGAGGCAGGCAGAGAGAGAGGGGGAAGCAGGCCCCCCACCAAGCAGGGAGCCCGATGTGGGCCTCAATCCCAGGACCCTGAGATCATGACCTGAGCTGAAGGCAGAGGCTTTAACCCACTGAGCCACCCAGGCGCCCCTTGCTTGTTCTTCTATCCTCATTCCTGCCGTGTTGCCCTTCATTTCATAGTCCAGGAAGGTAGCCACCAGATCCATTTCTAGGCCAGGAGTCGGCAACCGTTTTTTTTTTGTTGTTTTTTTTTTTTACAAAGTTCCAGATAGTAAATATTTTTGGTTTTGCGAGCCCTACTATCTCAATCACAATTATACACCTCTGATGTTGTAGCATAAAAGCACCGTAGATAACGTATAAATATATGGGTGTGGTTGTGTTCTAGTAAACCCATTTCTAAAAACGGACAAAAGGCTGGATTTGGGCCCACAGGCCATAATTGGCCAGCTCTTATTTCTTATTCTAGGTAGTGGGAGGGAAGAAGGGGAGGGCACGTTCCTTCCGTTTCAGGGTGTGCATCACATCTTCTCACGACCCAGTGCCCAGAATGTAGTCATACGGCACAATTCGCTGCAAGGGAAGCTGAGAAACGTAGCCCTTATTCCGGGCAGCCACGTGTCCCAACTAAGAATCCTCGCAGCCGGGAAGCAGAGAGCAGGGATTGCAGGATGACTGGCAGACCTCTCCACCAGCTGCCTCTGCCTTCCACAGCCCCGGCGGAGGCCCATCATGAGCAACCACACGGCCACGCACATCCTGAACTTCGCCCTGCGCTCCGTGCTCGGGGAAGCTGACCAGAGAGGCTCCCTGGTTGCTCCTGACCGCCTTCGGTTTGACTTCACTGCCAAGGGAGCCATGTCCACCCAGCAGATCAAGAAGGCCGAAGAAATAGCCAACCAGATGATTGAGGCAGCCAAGGTAGGTTGGATTGTGCGTCAGCTCTCGGGTCGTGAGCCCTGCTCCTTCCTACGCCGGTGCCCTTCTCCGTGGAGCCCGCTCCGAAGTCCTGATGCTCTTCCTCATGGGACCACATCCTGCCAAGCACACAGATTTGTTCAAAGCAGTGATTCTCAGCTGCATGGGGTAGAGGGGCCTTAGGGCCTCTGAGGAGGGGGCGGAGGGCGGTCTTTGCTCTACTCCCTCCAGAGCTCTTCTGGTTCTATTAGACATATCTGGTTCACCAAAAAAAAAAAAAAAAAAAAAAAAGATTTGGTTCACAGTTTGGCAAAATAATTGGAAATTCCCATTTTGATCTCCTTGACTTTATACCTGGTGCCTTATTTCAGGGGACTCAGGGCACGTGATGAGAGCCAGGAGTAGAAACCAGAGTCCTGCCTATAAGACTGTGCTTCCCCTGCTGTACCTCCAGAGAAGATCTTTTTCCAGCTTTATTCTGTCTTCTTTCCATGACAGCCTGTCTACACCCAGGATTGTCCCCTGGCAGCAGCTAAAGCCATCCAGGGCCTGCGGGCTGTGTTTGATGAAACCTATCCTGACCCTGTGCGAGTTGTCTCCATTGGGGTCCCCGTGTCCGAGCTGTTGGATGACCCCTCTGGCCCTGCTGGCTCGCTCACTTCTGTTGAGTTCTGTGGAGGAACGTGAGTACCTTGGGGAGCAGTGGATGGACTCGCTTTTTGTTAATTTGGTGCTGTCCTTGGAGGATGTGAGTAATAGGCTAGAGCCACTCTTGTTTTTCTAAGGTTGAAATAAAGTTCTCAGACATACACTTGCCAGATAGCATTCCCAAGAACCGTAGGGTTCTCTGAGCTCCTGGGGAATAAAACCTGTTTATAGGATTGTGGTGCGATTTTAAAGGTAATCCTTGGATATTCTCAGCTAGTGGCAGGGACAGAATATAGTTTCTACTCCAAAGGGAACCAGAAGTAGAGTGAACACAGAGCCTGCCAGCAGGAACGTTGTGTTGGGCATTAAGGATTACAAGGCACTTTTGTTTGAATTCATTTGAGTTTCACAGTAGTCCTGTGCGGGAGAATTCCCCTCATTTTATATCCGAGCACACTGAAGCCCAGAAAGATGGTGTCTTGCTCAATGTCTGTGTGTTCTCAGCCCCAGCTAGGCTTTCTCTGACTTCGCTGGGCTTCTGGCCTGAGCCCTCCCCTGAAATCCATGTGAAGGGCTTCTTCCCCTTGTCTCCTTGTGGGAGCTTCCCCAGAACCTGACAGACGTCAGGCCCTCACCACAGGCTCCTGGGTGAGGTAAGTAAGGACCAGGGTGCGTGGCCTCTCTGGTCACCGTGGACTTTGTGCTCTGCCATTCAGGCACCTGCGGAATTCAAGTCACGCAGGAGCTTTTGTGATTGTGAGTGAAGAAGCTATTGCCAAGGGCATCCGGAGGATCGTTGCTGTCACGGGGGCTGAAGCCCAGAAGGTGAGCGCGGCAGGCTGGTGTGTGGCTTCTCAGGACAAGGCAGGAAGCGTGCAGTCTGTGAATCTATAGTGTAGATGGTTCCCTAGCTGCTGCACTCAGCATTGAAAGTACAGTGCTACCCCGAACTGTCCTCCAGTGACCCCCACCTGGCAGAAGAGAGCCACCGCCGTGCAGGACTGCTTAGCTGTATTGGGTTTAATCTTTCAAAATATGTAAATTCTGCTATTTGTTCCACCATCTTTCAGTCTCTAGGAGGGTAAGCCATAATTTGGCTGTACCTCTCCCAGTAACCCCAGTACTCACTCATGCTAGGGGCATAAGCCTAGTTTGAGACGCACAGTGCCCGGTGATGGTTGCCCCCGGGGTGGCTGAGGCTGGAGGATCCATCATTTCACTGGGGTGAGAAGGGCTCCTAACTCGGGAGTTCTTGGTTATCCCCCAAGCCTGAGGCGGTGCCACCTTTGTGCTGGTCAGGTGTGCGAGGAGGGTGCCCCTTCCTGGGGCGCAAGACTGTCAGCACTTGCTCCCTGAAGAAAGCGAAACTTGTGCCACTTTGGGGGCACGGTGTTCCCTAGCCTGCCATCGGTGCGCACCGCAGTTTACCGATAGAGCGAAGCTGAGAGTTACCGCACCGGGGGTTTACAACTCTGCCCCTCTCCAGGCCCTCAGGAAAGCAGAGAACGTGAAGAACTCTCTCTCTGTCATGGAGGCCAAAGTGAAGGCTCAGACTGCGCCAAATAAGGACGTGCAGAGGGAGATCGCTGACCTTAGTGAGGTAGGACCCCTCCCTCCTCAGGCCCTGCTGAGGGCTGGATGCATCAGATACTCCCTGAAGAAGTCTCAGGTCCTGGTTCCCAGCGCCGTGGCCCTTTGAATGGACTTCTGCTGACGGCAGGGCCTGTTCTTTTTTTTTTTTTTAAGATTTTATTTATTTATTTGACAGAGAGAGAGAGATCACAAGTAGGCAGAGGCAGGCAGAGAGAGGAGGAAGCAGGCTCCCCGCTAAGCAGGGAGCCCGGTGCGGGCCTCGATCCCAGGACCCTGAGATCATGACCTGAGCCGAAGGCAGAGGCTTTAACCCACTGAGCCACCCAGGTGCCCGGCAGGGCCCGTTCTAAGCACGACTGGGCATCAGTGTTGAGGGATGTGGGGGAAGGCTTGCCCACTGTTTCCAGGCCTTCTCATGTCTGTTAGTATGTGGAGGCTCCCTGTGTCTGCCCCTGTCCCGCTCAGCCTGCTTGGTATGGCTGCTGTAGTTGCCCATAGGATGACTGGTCACCAGGCTAGTGGAGACCTTTTTGTTTTTGTTTCCTCTTTCCTCCTGGATACGAGCCTGGGAAGACTGGTGTTCAGAGCCAGAAGGGTGGGGTGGACTTGGGTTCACATCCTAGCTCCCTGTGGTCTGGGTTCCAGTGGTATTCTGGTTCTGGTTCCTAGGCCCTGGCTACTGCAGTCATCCCCCAGTGGCAGAAGGATGAGTTCCGGGAGAATCTCAAATCCCTGAAGAAGATTATGGATGACCTAGACCGGGCTAGCAAAGCCGATGTTCAGAAGCGAGTGAGTCCTGCCATGCTGGTGGCTGGAAGGGAGCCCGGACGACTCACCCAGCGGAGACTATGCAGACAGTTGTCTGGGCCTTTGACCTGAAGCTTCTCTTCTGTATTTCCTTACAGGTGTTGGAGAAGACAAAGCAGCTCATTGACAGCAACCCCAACCAGCCCCTTGTCATCTTGGAGATGGAGAGCGGCGCCTCAGCCAAGGCAAGGGGCTGGGACTTGATGTGCTGCTCTGTGTCTGTCCAGTACTTATCTCCTCTCAGGGGGTCAGCCCTCTGGTGGCTGAATTGTGAGCTTTGTGGCTATGCATGGAGTGGTGGCCTGAGGGCTCGCTCTCTGAGATTGAGGTTAGGTTGAGCCGTGGAGAGATCTGGTGGCTGGAGAGCTCCAGTTCCGGGGGATGGGAGGCAAAAATCGGAGCTGGAGTGTGGCCAGCGCCTTGTGCTTGGGTCCACCTCCCCGTACAGTCTCCTGGGACCTGAGCACCTGCCCTAAGGGGGCACAGGGGATGCTCTGAGAACTGGGCTCTGCAGACTCGATCCACAGTGGAGACCTTGCCTCCCCATCCCCAGGTCTAGCCTGACAGCAGCTTCCCCCACAGGCCCTGAATGAAGCCTTGAAGCTCTTCAAGACACATTCCCCTCAGACCTCTGCCATGCTCTTCACAGTGGACAATGAAGCTGGCAAGATTACATGCCTGTGTCAAGTCCCCCAGGTCAGAATACCCTGCAGGGGGAGTGGTGTTGGAAGCTTGGTTCTTCTCACAGTTGTTTGCCAAGACTCTTGTGTGCGTGTGCCTCACCCGGGCTGGGGCACCAGCTGTAGGATCCGTCTCAGCCCTGGCAGCCGCACCCAGGAGGGCAGGAGTCGGGCTCAGGCTCCCCCGTCCTTTTTCCTCTCCTCCCCTCTCCATGTCTTCCTCAGTCTCGTCTTCTGTCCTGACTCCCACTTCTCCTTTCTGTCTTCCAGAATGCAGCCAACCGGGGCCTGAAAGCCAGTGAGTGGGTGCAGCAGGTGTCAGGCCTGATGGACGGCAAAGGTGGTGGCAAAGATGTGTCTGCGCAGGCCACAGGCAAGAACGTGGGCTGCCTGCAGGAGGCACTGCAGCTGGCCGCTTCCTTTGCCCAGCTCCGCCTGGGAGATGTGAAGAACTGAGGGGGGGGGCAGGCAGCTTCCGCTGGGAAGCATCCTTCCTTCCCGATGCATCCGTCCAGTCCAGCCAGCTCTCCATCTGCCATGAAGACATTGGGTCTTGGGACCTTTAAACAGCCCCGTCTGTCCTCCTAACCCAGCAGTAACTGGAACTCACTCACCTGGGAGCTGGCCTGTGGCTCCTGGCCCACGTTACATTTCTGCCCTGAGCCCTACACACCAGCGCCATCCGTCTAAAACCACTACCCCAGGATTGCTATTTATCATTGTCCTGCTCGTGTCCATAGATAGAGTTATTTGTGGGCCTGAGGGTCTGGGCCTGCAGGGAGGGGTCCTTTTTTGCTGCAGAGAATAAAAGGACTATGTGCAATACCTGACGATGCCATGTGATCTCTTAACTGCCCACCTCCCCTAGGGGCCCCCAGGTAACAGCCTGCGGCTCCAGCTGGCTTCTGGCTCTGGTCCTCACCAAGTCCAGCTCCAGACTCCTGAACTTTGGGAATGGCTGCTGGGATTACCTGAAGACGTGTGTGGAGGTGGCCCATAGAATGGGGAGTTGGGGGGATGAGATGGAGAGAGAGATTCGTCATTGAATGGAAGATGCGCCATGGGGTTACTGAAGCAGTTCATAGGAGAAGCTCTCCATTTCTTCCCCTCCCTTTTGATGTTGAGTTGTCGGGTGTGAGACCAGAGGTGTTCTCTGGTCCAGGCGGTGCTGCCCGTGCATTAGCTGCCTACCCCACCCTCTGACCCAATGATGGATTCATGGTCTGAATCCTTCACTCAGGTCTGAAGACAGCTGGGTTTGGAAACTGTACAGGGGAGGTCAAAGGGACTGCTTGCTTGTGCTGGCTCTGGCTGATTTCATGTTCCCTGGGTACGACAGGTGGCCGTGGGGCCCAGGTTCACTCCATCCGGCTGACCCGGAAGGAGGAAGAAAACGGGTCTATGCTCAGAGAAACAGCAGAGGCTAGCTGTCGCCAGCTGTTGGGGGTGAGGGGAGGGGCTGTCCTCGGAGTGAGGGAAGCATGCAGGGAGAAGGGTGCTGAGGACCTGGCTTCACCAAGCACGTGCCAGGTGAGGGCTCCCATGGGTACAGAAGAGTACACAGTCCAGTGCAGGAGAGAGGCCGATTCATCCACCAACAAGCATTATGCCAGCCAGGGCACCGAGGATGGCAAGAATGACCAAGACAAAAGGCCAATGCCCTCTTGGGGCAGGCAGAAGGAAACACGTAGGAGGTAGTCACACAAGTGCAAAATTAAAATTAAAATAACTACAACCTTCCCAAGTGAAACGACAAAGACGTAGGCGCTGAGACTGCTCTGGCCCGAGAGGCTAGAGGTCGGCCAGGCCTCCTGCAGCCCGGTCCCACTCCCGCAGGCCTGCCAGGGTGTCTGTCCGTTCATCCACCGAGATCCGGGGTCCTTGCTGCGGCCCCGGGGCTCGGCTGCGCTCGCCGTTCTCCCTCCAGGACGGCAGGGGGCGGGGCGGCGCCGCACGCCGCTATCCCGACAGCCCTCGCGCGGGCGCGCGGCTTCAAGCGGGCGGAAGAACCCGTGCGCGAGGCCGGCTCGGCGGGCGGAAGCGGCTCGCACGCCAGGCGCCGCCATGCCCGGGGACCACCGCCGCATCCGCGGGCCGGAGGAGTCGCAGCCGCCGCAGCTGTACGCGGCCGTCGAG
>LNAC01000044.1:0-33811 GCA_002007465.1 Ailurus styani | reverse complement strand
CCGTGCGCCTGGGCCGCTACCCGCGCGCGCAGCTCGAGGTGTCGGCGCTGCTGCTCGAGGACGGCGGCTCGGCGCTGGCCGCCGCGCTCACGGCCGCCGCGCTCGCCCTGGCCGACGCGGGCGTCGAGATGTACGACCTGGTGGTGGGCTGCGGCCTGAGCCGCACGCCGGAGCCGGCGCCCGCCTGGCTGCTGGACCCCACGCGACTCGAGGAGGAGCACGCCGCCGCCGGCCTCACCGTGGCGCTCATGCCCGTGCTCAACCAGGTGGCCGGGCTGCTGGGCAGCGGGGAGGGCGGCCCGACCGAGAGCTGGGCCGAGGCAGTGCGTCTGGGCCTGGAGGGCTGCCAGCGCCTCTACCCCGTCCTGCAGCAGTGCTTGGTGCGGGCTGCCCGCCGGAGGGACGCCGCCGCGCCGTCCTGAGCCCGTGCCGGGGCCGCGCGGACGCCGCGGACCGAGCTGACGCCGCCCCCCGGAGGACCCGTGCCGGCAGCTTCCAGGCTGCGCGGAGCCGAGAATTCGCGGGGCCGGGGAGGACCTGCACCAGCGTGCAAAGACCTGATGCACTGGGCAGCCGTGCCGGAGCGATTTTTTACAGCCCGCCGTTCACTCTTCTACTCGAGCTGGTGTTCCCAGCTCCCACCCAGTTGAAGAAACTTGTGAATGCGGCCTGACTCCCAAGTTGCAAAGGACTTTTCAGCGGGACTTGCCTGGAAAAGGGACTTGGAGCTTGTGTCTTGTAAGGGATGGGCCCTATGCATCCCAGCTAGTGACTCCGTTCTGTGGAACTGGTCTGCTCTTGAGAGAATGGACAAGGGGGCTGTGCCTTCTCGTTTATATCTGCTCTAAAACAAACTCCTTTGTATCTGGAAAAGTCTTCTGTTGTGGTTCTTCTTGGTAGTGAGTTTAAAGGAGCAAGGCTCTTTTGCGACAAGTAGTGGGCCCCTGGTGTCAGGGCTTGGGACAGCATTGTCTTGAATGTATCCTGTTCCTTAGACCAACATGAGCAGAAGAGACTGGCCGAAACTGAAGGCGATGCAGGGGTGGTGTGGGGAAATGTGCCTTGACGGACGAGAACCTGCCCCTTGAGTACCAGAGCTGGCCGTTGGTGAGGTGTGCCGAGGAGGGCGGGTTGCGTGGGCCGGCAGCGCTCTGGGTCCTCCCCGGCCTCGGGTTTGGCGCTGGGCATGACCACAGCTCAGGTGAATCTGGAAGGGGTTGGCTCTGGGGGGACACTGGGGGCCGCCTCCACTGCTGGTAAGAAGTGGGGATCCAGGCTGGCTTTTTTTTTTTTTTTTTCCAGATTTATTTTATAGAGTGCATGCATGGTGGGGACGGAGAGACAGAATCCCACGGACTCCATGCTGAGCAGGGCTTGATCTCAGTGACCCTGACATGAGGACCTGAGCCATAATCAAGAGTCGGCCGCCTAACCAACAGAGCCACCCGGGTGCCCCGCCAAGCTGAGTTTATTATTTGGTGCCCCTTATCTAGTCTCGGCTCCTGGGAGAGGGCAGATGAACTTCCAGGAGGTGAGAGCTTCTGGATGTTGGGAAACCAGAGGCAGCCTGGCCGTTATTCCATGCGGCAGAGCTGGCCTGAGTGACCACAAGGGCGGGGGCTTCCCTCTGTGGTTGCTGGGCCTTGTGGGGTTGTGCCCATGTCTGAATTGGAAGAAGGCAGGCAGCCTGGTTCCCTCTGTGTGCCCTGGCTTAGTAGGCGCTTCTGCACTTGTGTGACTCAGGGACCTGCTCAGCTTCTCCAGGAAGGCCTGACCTGAGGCAGCCCCAGGACCGGAATGAGGCTCGGAGACCACACCAAGAACCCGTGACCAGGGAAGAGAAACACAAATTTTATTTTTGCCCTTTTGACATAATAGTGTTTCCAGAGCCGACCTGAAATACATAGTATCACACCAGCAAGAGACAAGATAGAAACAGGACATAAAAACGATAACCCTGTTCTGAAGGATGGCTTTATAGGGTAGTTGAGTCTGGAACCAAAAGGGGTTATGTGAGGGCACACACCGAGGAGCTTAAAGCTCCGTTTCCGCCTGGAGGGGGGCCGTAGGCACCCGAGTGTTTCCTGGGGAAAGCTGGGCTGCCCGCCGCAGGACGCTCCACACTGGGAATTGGCAGGGCCTGGGCGGGGGGTGGGGAGGGGAGAGCAGCCAGAGCGGTACCTGCAGTCACTGGGAGCTGGCGTGCGCCCACGGGGGGCCTGGACAGCTGCCGCTTGCAAGACGGCCTCCGCTTCATGAGCACGGTGAGCTTGTGCTCGGCAGCTGCAGGCCTCTCTCAGCCCCTGTCATCGGGAAATGACCTCCAAAGCAAAAGCCATTAACGGGGGAGGCTTCCCAGCTGGTCTGGCTGAGCCTTGCCTCCACTTTCACTGCACTCATTCTAGAGTGGGTGCCTCTGACTGCACAGTCACCTCCGGGAGGCCTTCAGAAATCCACACGAGGCGAGCAAAGGAGCCACCTGGGAAGGACCCTGGAGGGGTTCCACCCTCCTACTTGCTGCCCTCCGGGTCTGACGCATGGTTCTTCCCCTGTAGGAAAAACAGAAGCCCGACTCTGGCCAGGAGGGCTGAGAGGCATGGAATGCCTAGGAAACGGAGGCCTGCCTGCTAACCTCTTCCCTCAACCCCGTGTCCCTCTCTCAGCAGCTTCGGTAGCTCAGTGCCACTCTAGGTTCTTCCTGAGGCCTGGGAACCCCAAACCGCCAAAGCATTCCCTGTATATAGCCCGGTCTTTGCCCAGATGTGACTTAGGCCTGGGCGGCAGCAAGGCCCTCCAGAGCCCAGCGGTCCAGGGGACAGAGCCAGACAGGTGGAGGCAGGAAGGCGCGTTGCTGCCGGCCCCTCAGCATCCCGGACCTTGCAGAGGTGGCCCAAACAGACACGGGGCTTGGCCCACCACAGGGACCACCAGTCAGGGAGGAGGATGTGCTAGGGCAGGAACATTTGGGCTCTTAAATGCTGCCCAGAGGGCTGTTATCAGATCCAGGTTCGGGACGGTCTCCATCCAGGAAGTTCCGAGGACCACAGCTTCCCCGGGGAGCATGGTACCCCACAAGATGTGGGGGCTGGCAGGAAAAGGGCAGAAATGGGTTTTAACCGGTTCTGGGGCCTCAGACAAGGGGTCTGGAGCCATGAGGCTTACCTGTGACGTTCTGGGGTGCTCAAAGCCTGCCTCCCAGCTTCCAGGAGAAGATGGTATGTCAGGCCAGAACTAGCCCCTAGTCCCCTGAGTTCACCCAGCCCGAGATGAGAGGGGACAACAAGCAGTGCAGGGCCCATCTCCTGGGGGCTGCATGGGGCAGACGTCATCCCTTCCCCTCCCCACCCCTCCCCTCAACCACCGCTGAGGGCTCCTGCACAGACGTGAGTCTCTCCCTTGTTCACAGGGAGGCCGCGAGGAGCCAAACGCAAGGAGGGTGAGGATGAGGGGACGTGCCAAGCCACTCACTGTCTCCTCTGGGTCTGTGCTGTCCTCAGAGCTGCCTGCTTCTGGATGGGGCCTCTGGCCCCTGGGCTCCTGCTGGAGGTCAGTGATTCTGCACGAGGAACCCTTACTGCCTGGGCCTTTGGTTTCTTCACTGTCCTCTGACCCTGTGCAGGGAGAGTCACCAGTTAATGGCCAGGGTTGGAGGCCCCAGCTGATCGCAGAGAGGCCCACTTGGTACCCAGCACTGATCAAGGCTGCCTGGGGCTTCAGAGGACAAGATGGGGGGGGGGGCTGGGACCCTGCTCTGCCACCAGATAGCTGGAGAATGGATGGGTGGTTGGGGGGGGTGGCTCAGAGAACAACCTAGAAGCCACAGGATCTTCAAGCCATAGGAACAACCAGAGGGAGTAGGGGAAAGGAGGGTAGGAAGGAGCCCTGCAGAGGGAAAGCCCTGGGCAGAACCCGAGGTGCCCCGGCACCTTCAGCAGTGAGAAAAGCTGGAGCTCACTGGGAATGTGGCCTGGGTCCACAGCTGGAGGCGTTCGACCTGGAAGCGGGTCCCTCTGCCGGTCCATGCATTCCAGATTCTCCAGTAGACGGTCCACCTGGGCTTTGATCTGGCTTAGCTCGCCCCTGATGGAGTGCAGCTCCCCGGTCTCGACTGTTTGGAGAAGGGCCAGAGGAGGTGTCCCACCAGGCCCCGAGGGCAGAGGGCTCTGCTGCCTGGGCTCCCCAGCCTGCCCTCACTGCCGAGGTCCGCCCAGCTCTTCCCTAGCCCTGCCCTAGCCCCCTCACTCACGCTTTATTTGCTCTCGGGGCATGTGGCTCTTCCTGGCGCCCGTGTGGGGACTGAAGCTGCTCTTGACCCCCAAGGCCACCTGGGTCCTCCGGATCTTGACAGGCACACGACTGATGAGCGGAGGAATCCTTTGGTATTCATACACCCTGCCGGGACAGGACAGAGAGGGAGTCAGGCCAAGGAGCTCCACCTGTTTACCCAGAGGACTGAGGGCTAAGACCCACTGACCTGTAGGGGACATCTTCCCTGTGCAGCTTGTAGTCCAGGTCATAGTTACTCCTGCTGCAACAGAGACAGATGGAGAAGGGGTCACTGTCCATGACAGAGTCCCCACCTACACCCCAGTTTAGCTTGAAGAAACTGAGGCATAGAACCCCAGGAGCCTCCACCAGAAGAGCCCTGAGGGACTTAACCAAGGCCACTTTGGGAGACCACAGCTTCCCCATGTCTGGCCTCTGATAAGGGGCACGTTCCAGGTGACAGGAAGGGGACAACTGCCTGCAGGCTTCTGGCCAGCCAGAGAGGGGCCCTCCAGGGTTCCTCTGCCTGACCCAGGAACAGCTGACGTTCTGGATCTTAGTCTGGCAAAGGATGAAAGGGAAGAGTTAAGTCAGGGCCCGAAGCCACGGTGCTTGTGTGAGAGCCCTTAATCCTGGCGTGGGGATGGCCAGGATGCCGCCCAGCTCCGGCGGGGCCCGCCAGGCAGGGTGAGTGGGGGCTGTGGCCAGGCCACCTTCCTCTTTGCTCCAGGCCTGTGGAGAGAGGAGGAGTTTGGGAGGTCCCAGACTCTCTCTGCCCAGGCTCTGCCCCTCGACTCCAGTGCCCTGCATCTCCAGGGAGGGAACTGTTCCCCGGGAGGGATGGGGAGATGGGTACCAGGGGGACAGCTGGGTCCCAGCCTGGGCAGCGAGGCTCTGTGGGGACACAGCTGCCGGAGCCCCAGGCACCCCCTGCGCCTGGAGCCGGAGGGGTGATGAGGGGGATGAGCTAGAGGGGATGCGAGCGGGGGCAGCACAGTTTCTCAAACAACGTTCGGGGCTGTGTGCCCGCGCCCCCAGCTCAGGCCCAGCCCACGAGGGGCGAGGCCTGTAGGGCCGCCGGGTTGGAATGGAGGACGTTCGGGGGACCCCTTCCCTTTCATCCTGGTCCCCCAGGCCGGCGGGTGCGAGTTTTCTGGCTTCCGAAGGTCTGGAGCGGCGGCCTGGAAGCAGCAGCGATGCTGATTCCGGTGGTGGGAGGCCCGTCCTCGGGGAAGGGAAAGCGTGAGGCGGGGTCCCCCGGGGTCGCGACCGGGGCGTGGTCCCCGGGGGGTGCCGGAAACGGGCAGGCTCCGGGGGGCCAGGAGCTAGCGGGCGGGGGCTCGGGGGCTCGGGCGGACCCGGAGCCGACGCGTCTCCGCGCGGCGCGACCGCTCGGAGGAGATTCTCACTGGTCTGGATCCCCGTAGACTGGCCGGGGCGTCCCCCGCGGGGCGCAGACGGGAGCCGCCGCCGCCAGACCCTCTGGGCCTCTGCGGCAGGCCTTCCCGAGCGCAGCATTGGTGGTTCAGTGGTAGAATTCTCGCCTGCCACGCGGGAGGCCCGGGTTCGATTCCCGGCCAATGCAAGTCTTCAGCGTTTTGTTTTTATTCCCCTGCCCTCACTCCCCACATTTTTTCCTAAAATGACTTTTTGAAGCAGCCAGGAGTGAATGGCACAGGAATGGTGCTTCACTGACCGCTTAGCACAGACTTGAGAGCTCCCGAGTGGAGATGGGGCAGGACAGGTTTGGGAGTGAGGGGTCAGGCCTCATGCACCCTACAGTGGTGCTTGCTCCAGGCAGAGGGTCCCCCAGGGCCTGAGGAAGGCGGGGTCCTGCTTCTCACCCTCACCCCCCCCCCCTTCATCAGCCCCGGCTGAAGCCTGTGCCCTGATCCTGTGGCCTTTCCCCCCAGGGGGCAGCCGCCTGCTCACGTCCACACAGCCGCATCTGGTCCCTGGTCTGGGCTAATTGGTACAGTCCGCAAGTCGGGCTCCCCACAAAAAGAGAAATAGGGCGCAGCTTTAGAACAGTATGTCGGCAGAGGTCAAGCCCCCCTCATGTGTCCTCAGGGCCAGGGGCAGGGGGAGGAGACTCGGGGCCAGTCTTTCACCATAAACCTTTCCCTCCAGATTGAAAAATTCCATTTTGAGGCCCAAGTCACAGGGCCTGGACTTGCCATGTTCTCACAGAGAGGTCATCCAGCAGATCAGAGGCCACCAGAACCCCATCCCCACCCTGCCCTTCCTCTGGGCACCATCCCAGGGGCCACGAGCCACAGCCGCCCCTGCCCCCCCACTGCTGCCCCAGACCGCCCCCCCCCAGGGGCTTCATCCTCCCTCCCTCCGTCCCTCCCTCCTAGAGTATTACAAAACCCCTAGAGTCTCCCACGGGACACAAGGCAAACCAACTGAGCGCGTAGGCAGCTCTACATCACTGAAAAAACGCCAAGTTCAAAAACCGCGCGTTACCCAGCAGCAGACACCTGCTCATCAGCCCAAAACAAAAGCAGCAGCAAAGCCACCCACACTGGCACACTCCCAGGGTGACACACACCCCCAGGCGGGTGCTGGCNCCCTCCCAGAGTATTACAAAACCCCTAGAGTCTCCCACGGGACACAAGGCAAACCAACTGAGCGCGTAGGCAGCTCTACATCACTGAAAAAACGCCAAGTTCAAAAACCGCGCGTTACCCAGCAGCAGACACCTGCTCATCAGCCCAAAACAAAAGCAGCAGCAAAGCCACCCACACTGGCACACTCCCAGGGTGACACACACCCCCAGGCGGGTGCTGGCAGGGAGAGGTTGGGCCTCATCTGTGTCAAGGTCAAGCTGAAGGTGCAGAGACTTCTGGGAGCAGCCCCCAGCCCAGCCCTGCCATCATCTCCCTTCCCGGAAGACGAGGCAAGGCGAAACCCAGAAGGAACCAGAACCTTCACCACCAGGGCATTTACACAGCGTGGTTCCTAACAGCAAACCCCTTGCCCACAGCCTCTTCCACCGCAAGGTGGGACCCCCCCAACCCCCCACCCAATGCCTGCAGGAGGGCCGGGAGCTGAGCAAGGCCACCACAGATGCCCGGCTCAGGGACACGTTCTCCTTACAGCGGTGAAAATGGTGTGCAGGCTGGCAGAATGTGGGGAGTTCCTTTCCGAAAATGTTTCAAGGGTTCTTAACATTTTCTTTAAGCTTCCCAGTTAGGGGTAAGGCTTCATCCAGGCCAAGTTCCCTTTTGCGACTTCCCAAACATCTCTAACTAGAAAAAGCCCCCAGTCGGCAGGCGGGTGGGGTCCCCCCAGGGAGGACCCCCTCGCCCCGGCTCCAGGTGGGAGGAGGGGTACCCGGCCTCTGTCAGCAGGATGGTGCTGGGTGACATCAGTGACAAGGGCTCCGGGAATGAATGGGGTCCTCTCCCTCAGTTTACAGACAAAACCTGAGGCCCAGGGAGAAGAGACTAACTGGTGCCACAGTGCGTAGCCGGAGCTGGCCTCCTGGGGACCTTGTTCTATCTCAGGGGAACCCAGAGCCTCAGACAAGCCAGCCCCCAGCCTCCTTCGCCTGCAGGCTGTGGGCAGCCCTGGACAGACTCACCAGGAGAGGGCTGTGCCCTGATGCCTCTTCTGGCCCGGTGGGGCAGGGCCTGGCCTGGCCTCTCCAGCCATGTCGAAGTCTGAAGAGAGAACAAGAGAGCAGGGCAGAGTCTGAGAGGAGGGAGGGGGGCTGCAGAGAAGGGCCCAAGTGCACACGGGCCCCACTGGCTTCCAGGCTGGCCCGCCCCTGCTCCTCCGCTCCGAGGCCTTGGGTATTGGTTCGTAAGAGGCCGCGCAGCAGAGCACTGGCCCGGTCAGCAGGCAGCCCTGCTTGGCCTCCTTCACACCCCAGACCCACCGTGGAAATCAACCCCATCACCCGTGCCCTGGAATTGGGGGTGGTACCGTCAGAAGGCAGGAGGGAAAATATCCGTGATCTCCGAGTCCTCTGAGCAGACACCTAGCCCTGGCCAGAGTCAGTTCTCGAATGTCCTCCTGCTGCCCGTCTCGCCTGCCTGCTGCTGGCCCACGCGCCCCGGCCGCCTGCGAGCTAAGCCCCGGGGGCCGGCCGCGGCGGAGCTGGCCAGGGTGGCTCTGAGTGAGAAGCAAAGCCAGCAGCTGGCCCGGGCTGGGGGATGGACGCCCCGCTGCCCTCTCTCAGTGGGGGAGGCAAGAGTCCGCTGCTCCCCTGCAGGGGAGGGCTGGGACGTGCACCTGTCACGGCAGATCTTCCCCTTTCTGGGCTCCTCCCGTTTTGTGTTCCCCACTCGGGAGAGCAGCGCTGTGCCCGTGGCAGAGGGCGGGGCTCCGGGTCGCCGCGTACCCCACTGGGTGCTCAGGGCCTGGCACTCAGCAGGCGCCCGCTGATGTCTGCGGAATACGTGGATGGGAGTCCATTAAATCAGTTCCGGTTTTTGTTTGGGGTTTGGATCAGACCCCAGAGCTTTGCTTGTGACGTCAGGGCCCCTCCCTGACCCCAACCCCTTTCTGCCTCAATCTGTGACCACCATCCGTGGTCCACCGCGGCTGCCAAGACGGAAACGAATGTGAGCCGCCTTCTTTTTCCTTTCTCCAGACTTCATGCCCCACGAGCGCCGAGAGCACTCAGTCGGCCCCTGCTTGCTTGTGGGGAGGACCAGGAGACAGGCGACCGTGTCCCCGAGGCACTGACGATCCAGACCGAGTGTTTAATTGGGAGGAAGTGGGCAGTTTGTCACCTTGGCCTTTCTTTCCCATTTGTGGTCCTGATTCATCCCCTCAAGGACACAGCACACAAATGTCCGTGCACCAAGGCAGACGCCTGCCCTTCCATCTTGTCTGGCTTCCTGCGACTTTTCCTTTGTCGTATCTTTGTAGCTGTGGTCACTTTCACGTTTGCAATATCCAGAGGGGACAGAAAATCACACCCACGTCTACCACACAGGGCACAGGCACTTAGAAATGCCTGCTGTAGCCCAGACAGAAAGCAGAGCATTCAAATAAGCTTGCCATTCTCTTTGGGTTAAACATCATCTCCTAAAAATGGGAATACTCAGTGAGGCGTGATTGCCTAGAAAGGAGAGATCGGAGAAACCTGCAACACCCTCCTGGGGCCTCTATCACAGGACCCAGCTTTGGGTCACGTGGGAAAAACCACCCAATGGCCCCCAGATTGCCAGTGATGGGCTAATGATAACAAGGGGCTACTGGAGTATCTGGGAAGTTCACCGTCAGTGGCAAACCTAGTCTACATGTGTCATAGGCATCTTCGTGGGCACCTGGCACCTGCAGCCCAGAGCAGACAAGCCTGGGGGCATGGCTGGGCCCCACCCCCAGTCATGGGTTGTATTAGTCAAGATTCTCCAGAGAAACAGAACCAATAGGCAGCATATACAGAAAGAGATTTAGTGTAAGGAATTGGCTCACACAGTCATGGAGGCTGACAAGTCTCAAGATCTTCAGTCAGCAAACTAAAGACCCATGAGGGCCAATGACATAGTTCCAGTCCAAAGGCCAGCAGGTCCGAGACCTAGGAAGAGCCAAAGTTTCAGTTCAAGTCTGAAGGCAGGAAAAAAAAACACACCCAAAAATGGTTGTCTCAGCTCAATGGCAGTCAGGGGGGAAGAGTTCCCTCTTACTCTTAGGAAGGTGAACCTTTCAGTTCTAGTCAAGTCTTCAACTGATTGGATGAGGCCCACCCACGCTGGGGAGGGCAATCTACTTTACTTAGCCCCTTCAAATGTTGAGCTCATCCAAAAACACATTCACAGACTCACCCCAAATAATGTTTGGCCAAATCTCCAGCTGGCCACCTTGTGGCCGAAATTGAAACATAAAATTAACTATCACAGGGGCCAAGCACTGGAAACAGGCAGGGTCTTTGCTCCATATTCATCTCTCACAAAGGGACACGCCTCTTCCATTCCCCAGGCTGTGAGTACCTGATTCATGGAACACAGGCGGGGTAGTTCATGAATAGGAGTCACAAGGAATGACAGCAGATGACACAAGGACAGGGGACATCAGCAGTCAGGTGGGAAGCAAGTAGAAGACAGAAACAGACCAAGTGGATGGAAGGACTAGAATAAGGACAAAGGAGAGGAGCAGAAGGGGGTCTCCAGGGACAGCTGGTCTCCAGGGTTTCCCGAACTGACTCCCAGATGTGGCCATCCTGAATGCATCAAATGATGCAAAGTAGTTCACTGATTTTCATAGAGCCCCCAGGAAGAAAGGAAAGGGTCATTGTACCATTCCCAATACTAACTTATCGCAACCAGATGCCAGAAATTACTGCATTCCAGCCACCTGCCGGCCATCGTGCTACAGACTTCGTAGGCATCATCTCAG
This sequence comes from Ailurus styani, assembly GCA_002007465.1. Lineage (NCBI taxonomy): Eukaryota > Metazoa > Chordata > Mammalia > Carnivora > Ailuridae > Ailurus > Ailurus styani. The sequence continues at coordinate 23,191 of LNAC01000044.1, read as the reverse complement.
CCCTTTCGGCAGCCTTGCAGGGCGGATGCTGTTAGTACCCCCATCTGACCGTGTCCGGGGTCAGGTGGAGAGAAAGCTGAGAAGCACAGTGGGATCTCAGTCCCCTGCCTTGCAAGCACTACCATGTTCCAAGAAGTTGGAAGATTCACTTGAAGGTACCCAGTGGGATCAGCTGGAGGCAGAGTCTGGTTCTGTGAACACCTCCAGGCTGCAACGTCTTGAACCCGGATTGCTCCATGACCCCCCCACTCAAGGGGGGCGAGAACCCTGGTGAGGGCTTGGGCTGGCGAGGACAGCACTGCAGGCCGGGGTCCTGGATGTACCTGGTGGCTTCTTGCAGCGGACTTCTTGAGTCATTCTTTCGGCCACTCCACATCTGAGCCCGCTCCTGGGTTTCAGGTCCCCTAGCTTGGAGACGGAAACTGCCTCTCAGGAAAGAAACTGAAAATGCCCCTCTCTGTCTCCCTTTCCCCGCCTTCCTTGCCCCTCGAGCCTGGGCCCATACAGTGGCCCCCGCCATCCGACCCACCGGCCTGACTTTGAATTCCAGTCCATCTCAGCAGCTACCCTCCAGTTCTGCCCCACGATGGTGACCCTGACTGTGGCGTCTGTGCCTGGCAGAGGCAGCGAGGTGTCTTCCACACCTGATCCTCAGATCTTTCCAAGAGCTCCTGGGAACTAACCAGTCTCTTCGTCAAATTCCTTTCCTGTGTAGAGTCGCCAGAATCCGTTTCTGTTGCTTAAAGCAAGGATCTTGACTGATACAAATTGGACTCGGCGTGGAAGGAGCGAGAAGCCCAGAGGGAAACAGGCGTGATCTAAGGCTGGTAAGTGGCCAGAGGACAGTGAAAATCCAGCTGGTATTAAGGCACAGGATGCTGGCAGCCCATGGCATGCCACGGGGAGACACTTGATCCTGCGGTCCCCCAGCAAAGCGCCCCTCAAAGGAAAGGCTTTGGGGATCTGGCGGCTCCTAACAGAGAAGAGTATAAAGATGACCCTGAAGTCAGGGGCTGTTGGTCAGTGGGTGGCGTTAATGGAGGAAAGAAAGACAAGCCCAGGGGCGCCTGGGGGGCTCAGTATGTTAAGCGTCTGCCTTTGGGTCTGGTCATGATCCTGGGCTCCTGGGATCAAGCCCGGTGGTGGGCTCCCTGTTGGATGAGAAGCCTGCTTCTCCCTCTCCCTCTGTCTGCTCCCCCTGCCTGTGTGTGTTCATGCTCTTTCTCTCTCTCTGTCAAATTAAAAAAAAAAAAAAAAGGACGGAAGGAAGGACAGAAGGAAGGAAGGGAGGAGGCAAGCTGAGAGCCCAAATTCTCTGCCCAAGGTATGGTTAGAAAACCAGGGAATTTTTATATCTTGCAGCTACGAGAATGAGTGAGAAAACCAATCTTAACAGCTTGATCAATGGCTAGAAAATGACACCATCAGGTGGCCTCACACCATTGCCTGGTCTCTAACTGGGAAAGAATGGAGAGTGGAGGGCAGAGCCCATCAGAACGGGGCTCTTTGGGAAGGTGGAAGACTTGGGTGCCCCCACAAGCACACACACCCCCGATGGAACCTCCCTTGCCAGCAGCAGCTATATCTTGGTTGCTCTGAACATCCAGGAGGCAGAAACTTGCTGGCTACTTGCCAAACCCATACCCCTTCCCTGGGCGCATGTCTAGTGGGGTTTCTTGCCCTCCCTCACGGGGAGGGGCGGCCAGCAGCTAGCGTTTCCTTAAACAATACAGCCCCGAATGACCTTGCAGTGAGGGAGTCCCCTTGTGTGACCTACCCCATCAGCCCTTGTCTTCTCCAGACCGAAATAACAAGTCAGGTCCCAGGGGGCTGATGAGTTCAAATTTAGAAAGAGGACGTTAAATCACCAAAAGAACTGAGAGATTTTGCTAATTTTTTCTTTTTAATTTATTTAATTGACAGAGAGACACAGCAAGAAAGGGAACACAAGCAGAGGGAGTGGGAGAGGGAGACACAGGCTCCCCGCTGAGGAGGGGCTCGATCCCAGGACCCTGGGATCATGACCTGAGTCAAAGGCAGACACTTAACAACTGAGACACTCCGGTGTCCTGAGGTTTTACTGACTTATATTGGCAAAAACCTGGCAAAGTGATCTGGGGACAAATTCTGAGGCCAGACGCCTGGGGAAGGAAGAATGTGAGATGGGGTTGGTTGTACTGGTACTTAGAATTCTGTGGGGCCAGTGTGAGTAGCTGGGATGGTTCTAATTGTTTGCTCTGATGGTTGCTTGAAACCTGGGCTCGATTGTGGCCTTATAACCTTTGCTAAAATTGAAGAAGAAGAAGAAAAATGAGCCTAAGACTTATTGAGCATTTACTAGCCACCAGGCAGTTTTAAGCACTTTATACTTATTTCACAAATTTACTTAGTTAGCCAGTGAGGTTTAGATGGTGTTCTGTGGATGAAGGAATCAAAAATATTAGGGCATGAGCTCAGCTGAGCTGACGTTCATCCATGTTGTTTACCGGTCTTGGGTTCTGGTCCAGACACGTTAGTGTACGAAGTCAGTTTATTATCCTCATTTTTTAAATTTAAAATATTTATGTATTTATTTGAGAGAGAGAGAGAGCATGTCGGAATGGGGGAAGGGGGAGAGGGAGAGAGAAAAGCAGACTACCCCCTGAGCAGGGAGCCCTGACATGGGGCTGGATCCCACAGCCCTGAGATCATGACCTGAGCCAAAGACAGATGCTTAACCCAGTGAGCCCCCAGACACCCCTATTATCCCATTTTACAGGAGAAGAACATGAGGCAGAGAGATGTATTAGGGCGACCTGGGGCTGAGGGGTGTCCCAGGATGTGGGACGGGGGGTACTAAGATCCAGACAGTTCCAGGCAGACTGGGGTGACTGGTCTCCTTGTCAAGTAATTTGCTCAAAGGAACGCAGTAAGTGGCAGAGCCTGAACTGAAGCTCAGGTGGTCTGACTTTAGGCTCGAACGCTCCACCTCTGCCGTGGTTCTTGTGTCTGAAAAGCCTGCGTCTGACGTAGCTGGAGATCTTGTTAAAAAGAAAAAAGCCCCAAGCCCTGGCCTCACCCTCACCGTTCAGCCTGTCGGGCGCGCCTGAGAATTTGCTTCTCTACCAAGTTCACGGGTGACGCCAGTGTTGCCAGGCTGAGGACTGACATGGACAATCTCTTCATGCTCCACCTCGCCTCAGGATGAGAAGGCTGAGCTGGACTTTCCAGGTAGGACCCGGTCACCGCCACCTGTGCTCACAAACCTGGCGGTGGCCCTGAGAAACGGGTGGGGGAGGGAAAGGTCTCGGGGCCTGGCCAGCCGCCGGGGGAGGCTGGGTGGGGAGCAGGGGTCCGGGCTCAGGGGCGCCGGGCTGGGGTTGCCACAGACGTGTTTCCAGGGCCTAGCAGCGGCTGCGTGAGTGTCTACCTGGCCTGACTTGGCAGCAGAATTTGGGGCCTGGCTCCCTGACTCTCTCCATGATCCTGGGACCTGGCCTTTTTTTTTTTTAATGTGAAATTCACATAACATGAAGGTAACCCATTGGGGGGGCATCGAGTCCATTCACCATGTTGTGAGACCACCACCGATGAGTTCCAAAACATGGTTCCAGAATAAACCCACACCCACGGAGCAGTTACTCCCCGTTCTCCGGCCGCCCCTGGCAACCCCCAGTGTGTGTTTTGTTTCTGTGGGTTTGCCCGTTCCGAGTATTTCATCTGGATGGAGTTGTACTGTATGTGACCCCGTGACTAGCTTCTTTCACTTAAAAGAACGTTTTCAGGGTTGGTCCATCTCGTAGCCTGTGTCTGTCCTTCGTTCGTTTCAATGGCTGAATCATATTCTACAGCACGTCCGCTCATCCCCTGGTCCGCGTTTGGTGGGTGTCCAGCTTTTTGCTGTTGGCCGTGATGCTGCTGTGAACTTTGTGTGGAAGGACTTGAGTACTTGTTCGCGGTTGTTTTGGGTACGGACCTAGGAGTGGAATTGCTGGGTCAAATAGTAGCTGTTCTGAACTTTTCCAGGACTCAGCAAACTGTTTTCCAGAGTGGCTGCACCATTTCCTGCTCCCATCAGCAGCCTGTAAGGGCTCCAGCTGGTCCAAGGCCTTGTCAACATTGTTATTGTCTGTTTCTTTGGTAACAGCTGCCCTAATGGGCATGAAGTGGGGGTCTCGGTGTGGTTTTGATGTGGATTCCCTAATGACTAGTGGTGGTGTGCTTGTTGGCCATTTGTGGAGCTCTTCTGGAGAGCTGTGTATTCACATTCTGTGCTCATTTTTAAGTCATGGTCTTTTGGGTAAATTCCTTTTCTGCCATGATGAGTCAAAGCTGAGTGTCTATGTTTCTTCTGGTTGCAACCATAATAGAAATTGTGACTGCTATGCCTGTCTCCGTTCCATGGTCCCCGGCCACACTCCCACCTCCAACCAGCCAAGCGGCTCCACACACCACAGTGTGCAAACGGGCCGGGGTGCTTTCTGGACCCTAATGAGGGCCCCTCCCAGCTTTCACGTGCCCACACGGCCTCTTACTACTGCAGGGAGCAGAGGGGTCGGGGTGGGGTGCCCATGACACACCACCGTTCAGATCATCACAAAGGAAGCAGGAGGAACACACAGGAGCAAGCATAGTGACTGTGGGGGAGGGCGTGAGCAGAAGCATAAAGCCCACAGAGCCGGTGGGGAGAGGCGCTGGAACCGGAAGTTAGGGGTGCAAACTGAGCTTCTCAATCTGTACATCCCTCAGGGTCTAAGACTGGAAAACTTCCAGAAGGTGGCCTGGGTCACGTGGGTGAGCAGGGAAGGGACTGGGGTGGGTAGCGGCAGCTGCCGGTGAGGCCTCTCAGCACCCTCTGGGTTTCCCAGGATCATCCTGGCTCGGCCGAATTCCCCTTCACAACTAGTGGTCTCAAGTCCGGCTATTGCATAACTTAGTTTAATCCTTTATGGGGAGCACCCTGGGCAGTGAGGAGCCCCCGTCTGCCCCAGAGGGTCCGGCGATCTCGGAGGACGGCGGTCTCTTCTGGCTGCTGGCCCCGCCTCCTGTTCGGGCGCCTGACTCCCCACTTCCCGATCAACAGCAGGCCCCGCTCCCCTCGCCCTGGAGCAGACTCCCTCTGGGCCTGACTTGGACCCCCTGCCTCCCTTCCTGCATGGTCTCTCCGAGGCTTCTGTGGATGCTGGCTTGCAGTCCTGGCCTGGCCCTGGTTCCGGACAGGTGGGCAGCTGGGCCAGCTGCACATCTGGGTGCTGGCGGGGGAGAGGCCCGGCCGAGTCTCAGGGCCCCAGGTCCCACCGGGAAATGTGCTCCTCAGCTGGAAGGGAAGCCGGACAGAGCGAGGTCAGTGGCAGCCCAGGTGCCCCTGGATGGGGATCCTTCTGCAGTTGGTCCTGAAATGGCTATGTTCCCACTTGGAGCTCCAGACCTTTCCAGCAGGTGCTGCTGGGGGCCGGTTCGGGTAGTTCCCTGGGCTCCAGGGAATCAGGGAACACTGGTGAACCCAACAGGTCCCTAAGTAGCAGCTTCGGTGACAGGAGGAAAGGGACCTTGGACAAATCCCTGGCCAGCCTGTCGTTCCTTCCCGCTGCCCTGTGGCCGTGAGGCTGGGCTTCTGTCGGCTTCCTGGGCCTCAGGGGCCCGCAGGTCCCACGGAGCGCGGGGCAGGACGTCCCCGGGCCCTGCCTGCTCAGACGCCTTCCGGGTCTGTGACCTGGACATCCTGGCACCTGGAGTGGGCCAGCAGGGACCAGAAGAGGGGAGCTGTGAGGGGGCCTCACCGAACTGGCAGATGTAACGGTTTCGGGTTTTGCAGCGCTGGTCGTTCCAGTTGAAGGCAGCGGAGGCCTGTAGTTCCACACAGTTGCCGAACCTGCCAGGCCGAGATGCTGGGGGCTCAGCGGTGGGGAGTGGAACTAGGAGTCCGGGAGAGGCTTCCGTCTTCCCCTCCATAGGTCCCCTGTGTCTAAGAGCCCCGTCCCACCGGTGGGGCTTCCGGGAGCCAGACCCACCCCCACCCGAAGGCTCTGCAAGCCGGCCTAGGGGAGGGAGGGCACCCCGGACTCACCCCTGGTTGTTGGGCTGCCCAAAGGCGAAACTGGTGAAGGACTGGTGCTCCCCCGTGGTCCAGCGGAAGGAGTCCTTGGTGGTCTTGTAGGTGAGCCCTGGGCCGCGTCAGGTGAGGTTGGCCCACCACCCCGGGGCCCCACTTGGAGCCCAGGCTCCCAGAGAGGAGCATCCCGAGCTCAGATTCTGCTGCCTAATGCCCTTCCTGCTGCCAGCCCTTAGCCCCCTTCCTAGCTCTTCCAGCCCCCCGTGGCTCTCCCTCTCCCTCCCTTCCGTGCTTTCCCCAGGGAAGGAGGTTGCCAGCCCCATCCTGGGTCCCCAGCCCTCACCACAGCCTGCTGTCCGCTGGTGGGTTTTCACAGCCCTGATTCCTGCACCCCAACCAGCCAGGCACTCACCGATCCAGAAGTTTCTGGTCTCAAAGTCGCTGTCGGTCACCTCGTTGGTGGTCTCCAGGCGGCCCAGGTAGAAGGCGAGGATGTCCTGCACTTTCTGGCTCTCGATCTGGGCTAGCACCCCGCCCTTTCCCTGTAACCCCCACTCCAGGTCACACTGGCAGGACCCAGAGCTCAGGCCGGCCCCCCGCTCACCACCCCATGGCCAGGGACGTCCTCCTTCCCACCCCACAGCCTCCTGCTTTTTAGAGTAGGGGGTCCCCCTTCCTCGCCCCTGCCTGCCTCTCCTCTCTCTGGGCACGGGGGACCCAGACGGGCCGGGCCCTGCCCCTGGGAAGCTTTTGATTCATCTCTTCAGTGTCCTGAATACATTTGAATTGGTTGCCGATGTGAATACCTCAAGAGATGGCAATGAAAATCTGAATTTCTGATTCTCTTGAAAAATCCCAAGTTCTGGCCTCCCTGCACTCAGTGACCTGCCTGGGAGCCAGCAGCTAGAGCTGAATCAGGATGGCTCCTTAGAGGGGGTGTTGGGCAGGGCCTACCCCCCCCCCACCCCGCCGGGTCCCTCAACTCATTCCATGACCTCCTGGCTTCCATGGGCCTCTGAGTTTGGGACCCCTGCTTTATACTAATAACCAGAGTCAGGTCAGGAGAAATCGAAGGAACCATCTTGTCACCCAAGGTCCCTCCATGAAGACCCTCACTTGAGACCCTGGGGGTCCCTGGGAAGGCTGGGGTCCACCGTCACCTGGCATTTCATCTTGGCTCCGTAGTAGGTGTCTGCCTCTGAGGACACCAGGAAGCAGTCTCCGTCGATCCTCAGGTCACAGGTGTGGAAGGGAAAGTGCACCTTGGCTGGGGACAGGGGTGCCTGACTATGACTATGACCTCAGACGCATTTATGCCTTCCACCCTGCGAGGGAGCTAAGCTCAAGAAGCCCCTTCCTCGGGCCACCCTCTCCAGGCTGGAGGGTGGGTGGGAGCCAGCGGCGTGCCGGGGAAGTGTGACGTCCAGCTTGCTCTCTTACCAAACAGAATGATCTGTAGCGTTTGGCAGATTCTGTGGCGTGAACACCCCCACCGTGGTCATTGTCAGGCCACCAATGTGATGCGATTAAACCGGGGAGTCAGGAGGAGATGCGTCCAGTGAGGGGGGCCCCTGGGGGGGGGCCTGGCTCATCGGGGGACCTCGGGGCAGGACTCACTGGCACACTGGGCTCCCCCGTAGCCAACATCACAGATGCAGGAGCACTCCTCTTCCCGGAACCGGCCATGCACACACCGCACGCTGCACCGCACTGTCAGGGGTGGGGGACGGAGCTCAGCCCGTAGCCCCTGGACCCTGTGCTGCCCCTCACAGGCCTCAGAGTGTGGGGAATGGCCAGCCGTGACAGGGAAGACCCACAAGGAGGGAACCCCATCAGGGCTTCCTGCTGCTGCTATGCTTGGTGTCCAGTTTGATTGCCATCGTAGAGAGCAGCAAACTGGGGTTCGGGGGGTGACCTGCCTGCGGCCACAGAGCTGGGAGGGGGACAGTGGGACCAGAGTCTACTTCTAGATCCTGATCATGTCCTCCTCCCACCTTCCCAGGACCTAAGGGCCAAATCGGATTCCACTCTGAATCCTCTACATGGCTCAGGCTCCGGCAGGGGCTCAGGCTGTCGGTTGAGTGACTGTTGAGATCAGCAAGTCAGTGGCCACACACTCCCTCAGGACTCCCCACACACTCTCAGTGAGTGCCACACGGCCCCTGGAGACACAAGGACGTGTGGCCCTCCGGCTGCCTGCCTGGGCCCTGGCCCAGACTTCACTCACCGGGCGCCCCTCACCTTGGCAGTATCTGCCTGTGTAGCCAGGGGGACAGTGGCAGTGGCAGGTGCTGACGTTGAGACGTCCGTGGTTCCGGCAGCTCATGCGACATGGGTTCCTGGGGACCTCTGGTCAGACGAGGAGGAGCTCTGAGAGGGCGCCCCCTACAGGCAGGCCAGGGGGCTGCTTCCCGGGGTGCGGAGGGCCGGGCTTGGAGGACAGTCCCACCAGACCCTGCCACCCTCTACGAGGGTCACCACACGGAGTCGTCTTGTGCCCGCTGTCCCGGCAGGAGGCAGGTGGGGGGGCACTTACCACAGAGCCCCCCGGCGTGGTCCCAGGCTTTGAAGCAGCCGGAGAGGCTGGCCGTGCAGAGCGAACACCAGGAGCCCTTCTTGTAGGGGACGATTGTCTTCCCGTTCACCTCCCAGTTGCCCCTGTGAGAGCAAGCGCCAGGGCTGCAGGGCCTGACCGTGGGCCCCGCCGCCTGCCCCACCGGCCCCTTCGGCGCCTTCTGGCCCTGCCAGGGAGTCGGGGAGCTGGAGGGGACGCGGAGATGTCCCAGGAAAGGGAAGACGGCCTCCGAACTAAGACGGACACTCCATTCTTGCCCCGGGCAAAGCAGAACGGTGCTGCCAGGAGGGGCGGCCGAGGGGAGGCCACGTTCTGCCTGGCTGCAATCTCGGGGGGCTGCCCGCTTCCGCCCCTCCCTCCTCCCCTCTCCCGTGAGCGTGCCGACCTAGGGGTAAAGGCCTTGCGTGGGCGGCCCGGCGGTCCAGCCCTGGTGAAGGCAGCCCGCCCCCCCAGCGGTGGGCGGCAGGGCAGCCGCCCCCACGGGGCCTCACCCGGGAGAGTAGGCGCAGACGAAGGCTTCCATCTCGGCCTGGGCCCCGGAGCACCGGCGCCACCCGCAGCCCAGCTGGCTCGAGGTGGCCCACACGAGCTGCAGGAGACACGGTGGCTCAGGACCTGGCACAGGCCATCCCGACTCCCAGTCTGGGGGCCGACAGCACTGGCGATGCTTGCTGGGGAGGGAGACACAGCCTCTGCCCCCGCGAGGCAGGCAGACCTCCCTCGGGGCCTCAGGAGCGGCAGCCGTGCTGGACGGAGCTACGAGGACAGGCGCGCCCAGCCTAGGGAGGCTTTCTGCGTGGGGGGAGCGGAGAGGAAGGTGAAGAAAGGCGAGAATCGTGGCTGGAGGGAGAGTGCCGAAAGAAAGTCTTGGACCTCAAAGGCCTTGCGACAGATGGCACACCTGCCTACAACCCTTGCCTCCTCCCCGCAGCCCCTTCCTAAACGTGCCTTTGCAGTTCTTTGCGAGAAGAGGAGTGTTCACTTTCCTAGCCTCGAACCTGGCTGGCCCTGTGGCTCACATTGACCGACAGAATGCCGCAGAAGTGATATTGAGCTGGGGGCGCCTGGGTTAAGCGTTCGACTCCTGGTTTAAGCTAAGGTCATGATCTCAAGGTTGTGAGTTCGAGCCCTGTGTCAGCTCCGGGCTCCGTGCAGTCTGCTTGGGATTCTATGCTTTTTCCTCTGTCCTACCCACCCCCCACCCCCGCCGCTCCTGTGTGTTTACTCTCTAAAATAAATAAACAAAATAATGTCTTAAAAAAATGATATTGAGCTGGTTTTGAAGCTAGGCCTGGAGACCCCACAGGCACAGGGGAGCCAGCCAAGGCACCTCTAGACAGCCAGCTTCCAGCCCACACAATGGCTGACTGCACTTGCTCGTGGGCACAGCAAAGACCAGAAGAACCTCCCCACTGGGCCCAGCCCAGATTGCCAACCTACAGAAGCACAGGATGCTAAACTTCGGGGTTAGTGTGTCAGACAACAAAAGTTAGACATGTTGTGGGCGCCTGGGTGGCTCAGTGGGTTAAAGCCTCTGCTTGCGGCTCAGGTCATGATCTCAGGGTCCTGGGATCGAGGCCCGCATCGGGCTCCCTGCTCAGCGGGGAGCCTGCTTCCCCCCCCCCCTCTCTGCCTGCCTCTCTGCCTCCTTGTGATCTCTCTCCCTCTGTGAAATAAATAAATAAAATCTTTAAAAAAAAAAAAAAGTTAGACATGTTGTACCTACAAGTCTCTGATAGTATTCAACACATAGACTGAAAAATCTTAAAATCCGTTACAGCTTGGAACAGCACAGTCAATACAGCAGAATAGTTAAGGTCCTGCAGCACTCAAAATGACAGCCATGATGTAGGGAGACACAGGCACATGTCCCCAGTAATTAGAGAAAATACATTCTTTTTTGAGCGCATGAAACACTTGCAAACATTGACCCTTCACTTAACCACAAAGCAAGATCCAACAAACACCAGAGGAACAACACCCCATGGGCTGCATTCCATAAATTCGGTGCAATAAAATCTCCAAGTAAATGACCTAGAAGTAAGGAATGGTTGGGGCGCCTGGGAGGCTCAGTCAGTTAAGCGTCTGCCTTCGGCTCACGTCATGATCCCAGGATCCTGGGATCAAATAAAAAAAAAAAAAAACAGAGTAAATAGAATAAAGTAAAAGAAAGTAAATAATGGGGGCACCCCATTAAAATAAACTTAAAAAAAAGTAAGTAGTAAAAATAAGAGGAGAAATTTTTTAAAAAAAGGAAAAGGATGAAACAAAAGCTGATTTGTTAAAATAGACACATCTCTGGGAAGACTGGTAAAGAATGAAAGAGAGAAGGTGCAAATAAACAAAGCTGAAAAGGTTAAAAGGACCTAGCTACAGAAATAGGAAATTTTTTTAATTTGTTGGAGAGAGAGCAAGAGAGCGAGCAAGATGGCACAAGCAGGGGGAGCAGCAGGCAGAGGGAAGAGGAGGCAGAGGAAGAAGCAGGTTCCCTGCTGAGCAAGGAGCCTGATGTGGGACTTGATCCCACATCAACCTGAGCTGAAGGCAGACGCTTAACCAAGTGAGGCACTCAGGCGTCCCAGGAAATATTTTTTAAATCCCTGTTCAATCCTAGTTTTTTTTTTTTAAGATTTTATTTGTTTATTTATTTATTTATTTATTTGAGAGACAGAGAGAGTGAGCAGGGGGAAGGGCAGAGGGAGAGGGAGAATCCCAAGCAGACCCCGTGCCGAGCCCAGAACTCAACACAGGGGTCGATCTCACAACCCCGAGATCACGACCTGAGCCGCAACCAAGAATAGGATGCTTAACTGACGGTCGGCTCTTACTTTTATTATTTACTTTCTGTTTTTTAGATTTTATTTTTCTTAGTAATCTCTACACCCATTGTGGGGCTCAAACTCATGACCACGAGATCAAGAGTCACATGCTCCATGGACTAAGTGAACCAGCCACCTGCATTATTAACTTTCTCCTACTTTATTCAGTTTACTGTATTATTTTTTTTATATTCTTGATATGGGTTCTTAGCTCATTAGTTTTTAAGGCTTTTTCCAATTCTACCGTATTCATTTAAAACTGAATTTCCCTCTAGACTTCATTAGCTACATCCCTTGGGTTTTTTTTTTTTTTTTTAAGATTTTATTTATTTATTTGACAGAGAGAGATTACAAGTAGGCAGAGAGAGAGGGGGAAGCAGGCTCCCCGCTGAGCAGGGAGCCCGATGCAGGCCTCGATCCCAGGACCCTGAGATCATGACCTGAGCCGAAGGCAGAGGCTTTAACCCACTGAGCCACCCAGGCGCCCATCCCTTGAGTTTTGATGTTCAGTGATTTCATTGTCACTCAGGCCTGCGTGTTTCCTATTTTCCATCATGAGGTCTTTGATTTTAAAATGTATACTTAAATTTCCTAACTGGGTTTTTTCTTTCCTTTACTTTTTTTTTTTAAGATTTATTTGTTATTTGAGAGAGAGTGAGAGAGAGGGGGCAGCAGGGAGAGGGAGAGAATCTCAAGCAGACTCAGTCCATGCTGAGCGCAGAGCCACCAGGGCTGGATCCCAGGACCCTGAGATCATGACCTGAGCCGAAATTAAGAGTCAGATGCCTAACCGACTGAGCCACCCAGGCGCCCCCAACCCTGTTTAATTCTAGCTTTACCTCTCTCTTCAATGCTGAACAATTCTGACCAATCAATTGGAAAGCATAAAATGGACAGTTTCCTAGAAACTAGAACTTGGCAAAATGGTCTCAAGACAAAGACCACTTCCAAAAGTTGAATGAGCAGTTAAAAATCCACACCTGCATGTGCGTATGAGAGAATCAGGAACTGAGCATAGGCAACACAGTTTTGAACAATAATAAAAATATGGGGAATTTTCATTTCAAAGGTTTCTCTAAAGCTATATAATTAAAACACGATTTGTGCAGGGATTAAAAAAAAAAGCAACAGAATAGAATTAACTCAGCAATAGACCTGTGGGCAGATGGGAGCTTGGTGTCTGACTGAGGTGGCATTGTGAGTCGGGGGGCGGGAGGGAAGGATTTAATACTCAGTGGAAGGTGCCCATTTGTGGGTTGTTTTTTTTTAGGATTTTATTTATGACAGAGACAGCGAGAGAGGGAACACAAGCATGAGGGAGCTAGAGTGGGAGAAGCAGGCTCCCTGCTGAGCAGGGAGGCCAGTATGGGGCTTGATCCCAGGACTCCGGGATCATGACCTGAGCTGAAAGCAGACACTTAACGACTGAGCCACCCAGGCACCCCTAGTTGTTTTGTTCTTAAGAGATGAGAACAAATACAGTTAAACATTTTCTAAATGTAGGTCGTGGGTAAAAGGGAGTCCTTTACTAGGTTTATGTTTGAAATAGCTCATACTTAAAGATGAGAAAAGGAAAACTGCAAGTCAGAGGGAGAGCAGCCACCCATTTGAAGACGACCAGCGGCCCATCTGAGCTGATCCCGGGGCCCGCGAGCCGGAGCCACAGCCTCACCTGAGTGTAGTGGGTGCAGGTGGCGTTACGGGCACACTCGGCGGCCGCGTGGCTGTACCGGCGCCCCTCTGCAAACCACAGGCCCACCACGCCCACGAAAGATGCCGAGCCCGCCGGCAGCAGCTGCACGTTCCAGCCCACTTGCGGGGGGCCCCGAGGTGCTGACGTGGGGCTCGGGGCTGGGGCACCGCAGAGGGCCGCCCTGGCCTGAGCCCATCGGGCCAGGCTCTCACTCCAGTCCTGGGGGCCGCACAAAGAGAGATGTCAGCAGGGACCTTTGGACCAGGCCTTAGTGATCCCACTCTCCCTCCTCCCCCCGCCCCTGCCCCGGGTGCGGGGCTCATGCCGAGAGCACTGGACCGGGAGTCTTGTTTCACCCACTTCACCCTGGGGTCGGAGACGGTCAGACCGGGGCTGCAAGGAGCTCTCAGAGATGCGCTGGTGGAAGCACCAGTAAGGTCCGGGCTGGTCCTGCGAGGTCCTGCCCCGGAGCCCGGCTCTAGCCCAGGTTGAGAGCTTCCAGCCCCCCAACTCCCGCCTTAGGCGCCACCCCAGAGGGGGATGGCTGTTCCTGAGGGAGCAGTGCCACCCTGGGTGATGGGATGGGCTTCTGTCGTAGATGTTTCTGTCCAGTAATGTGAGCCCCGGGCAGGGCCCAAGCCGTTCAAACTGGCTTTTCACTTGCGCTTAGGTACAACTGGCTCTGGCCATTGTCAGGAAGGCTGTGCTACTCCCATCTGGTTTTCCTTTGAAGCAGAAGGCCTCAGCGGCCAGGCTGCTTGTCCTGTTGCCCCCACCCACCTGGCCTTGTGGAGGGGTGCCAACGGGGAAGCAGGACCAGAGAGGCTCCTGGCCTTAGGGCTTTGGCCAGTGGCGTTCTCTGGAGTTTTCCCACCCACACGCCGGGAAACTTCCCCTCATACCCCCACAGCCACCTAATCTTAAATGAGGGGCTCAGCAAGAAGACTTGGGTCACCCCATCAGCACACCCTGGGCCAGCCCAGCCACCTCACCCCAGCTGTGTGGCCTTTAGAAGTCCCCTTATCTCCATGAGACTCAATATCCTCATCTGTAAAATGGGACAATAAGGTACCCATAGGGTAAGATTGTCGTGGGGATTCAAAGGGTACAGAGGGAGAGTGCCTGACCCACTGTGGGCTGGATGGCTATTAGGATTTTACCTCTGATGCGGACCAGAACTGGAGCAGTGGGGACTGCCTGGGGGGGGGGAGCCTTGGCCACCACGCACCACCCTAAAAGCCTTAGCCTCCACTGGGTAAAAGCACTAGAGGCCCTCAGCTGAGGGAGGCTGAGTGGTGGGGCTCCATTCTCATCTTTATGAAATGCTGATTTCCAAGATTTTGGGCAAAGGGGCATGAAAAGCATTGACACCGATGACCGGATGAGGGGGAGCACCTCCCCGCCAGGCGCTTGAGCTGGCAGCACGGGGCGCGGGCACTGGGAGCCAGGACCTGGGCCTGAGGAGGGGCAGAGCTGCTGCCGAGCAGGGAAAGGGAAAGAATCGAGCCCCTCCCGCCTGCCCGCCCCACCCCCAGCTCCTGGGAAACTGACCCGGGAGCTCTCAAGGTCACCACCACTGAGCCCGCCTGGAGGAGTTTATGGGAGGCAGCCATGGGGAACCCTGCCTGCCCTCACCCCCGGGCCTGTTGGCATGCGCCGGGACAGCGTTTTTGGGCCCCGGATGACACCACCAACCCTGCACGTCCTACCCCAGCCCCCAGAGCAGGAGCAGGGACCTTGGAGCGGCCCCTCCTAGTCACCCAGATAAACCGTGAAGAATCACTGGGTCCTGGTCACATTCCAGCCCCTTCCCTCAAGCACGATGCTTCTCCCTCCCAGTCTTCTGCCCCCTGATCCTGCCTAGACTCCTTTGTGGAGCTCCTCTTTCCTGCGGGGCTCCTTCCGTGTCTTCTGGTCTCCAGGGCAACGGGATGGGATGTGAGGAAAGGCCAAAGGCCTGGCCCTTCTGAGAAGCAGGCCGCCGCGGAGCCCTAGCAACCAGGCAACCCCCGGGGGCAGGGTGACTGGCTGTCCCCCTGCCCTGCCCGGGCGGAAGGGCTCCTGCCACCGGCCTGGCCTCCTGAGCTGTCTTCAGGGTCGCCCCTCCAGCCCCCGCCTCGGCGAGCTTGGGGTACTCACCATCCTCTGCATGTTGGCCGCGGGGGGTTGCACCCGGCTGCGCAGACGGTTGTGCACCGAGAGGAGCAGGAACGTCTCCTTACTGCTCAGGGCTGGGGCGGGAGACAAGGTCAGGCCCCCTGCACGGCGGGACCTGGGCTCCCCGGGGGTGACCCTGGCCGTGGCAAGCTGAGAGGGCAGCCCTGCCGTTAGGGAGCAAGAGCTGACAGGGACGGGGCAGGGGGACGCTGGTGGGGGGAATAGAGACAGAGCTGGGGGCTGGGAGAGAGGCAGGTGGACAGGGACCCTTGTGCTGAGGGCTGGGCTGACGGGAGGGAGGTGGGGCCACGGGCGGGGTGTGTGGAGGGGCAGCCCTGGGCCCCCAGTGAAGGCTCTGGCTGCTACTCCTCCTTGATCCCCAAGCCTGGGCCCACTCCCCTTCATTCCTCCTGCTCCCCAGTCCCCGTCTCCCCCATCCTCGAATCCCCGGATGACCTCGGTTGGGGGGCTGCTACGTAAACCACACAAGCCTGCCCAGAGCTCAGGCCTGGTCACTGGCTTCCAGAAGGCGCCGTCACCCCTCTGCGGCAAGCTGCTCCCCCTCGTTGCTCCCCCCCCCGGGGGACCCCTTACCTCCAGGCGTCGGAGCCTGTTCCTCCTGCAGCGGGAGTAGCTTCGCCTCCGTCCAGGCCATGCCGAGGAGAGCCAGGAGCACGGGCAGGAGGCCTGGCCGGGGGCCCCCCAGCCTGGCGGAGGGCGCCGGCCACAGCATGGGCCTGCTGGGCGCTCCGGGTGTGGCCTGGCTCGGCCGTCCAGCTTGCTTCCCAGGCTAGCTAGAGCCACTCACAGTCTCAAGGAGGCAGGCTGGACTGGCAGACAAAAGGGGGAGGCTGGTGTGAGTAATCGGTGTATCCAGAAGGCCTCCCGTGGACACTGGCATGGAGAGCCAGCCCAATCCCAGAGCTCCCTCCCTCCGCCTGCCGAGGCCTGGCCGGCAGCCCTGCCCACAACCACCAACCAGGCAGTGTGCACTGACCCTGTGGCCCCTGCTAATCATTGCAGGATTATTAGAGCCCTCGGGGAGCCCAGGGAGACCCCGCTGATTGGCCCGCAGACATTCCAGGGCGGTGGATTAGCAAATGATGGCCCGGCCCGTCTGGGACAGTGTCCTCCAGGCCCGCCGGCAGCCTCTAGCCCCAGTTCCAGGCCCAGGGCAGGCAGGCCGGACCTGGGCAAGACCCCAGGGGAGTTCTTCCCTTTCTTGGGAAGTTCGTCCCAACCCCCAGCCATGAATTAAACATGGCGTATGGTAACCACAGACCAGGCAGGTACCACCGGTGGGTGGAGGCCCTGCAAGGTCGGGTTTGTCGGGGAATGGGCTAGAGCTGCACCTGTAGGAGGAAAAGCGTGCCCTAGGACTCTGGGCGGTGTCGGTCTGGGCCGTGGCGGGGGCTGGGCCCCAGCCCCAGCGGCCTCCTCATCCCCCACACTTTGCAGGCCAGGAGGGGGCCTCCCTGTGAGCAGAGGAGAGCACGTGATGCCCTTGGCTGACCGGAGCCCTGCGGGGAACAAGTGGGACTCTAGACAATCAGGCAGTGTCACAGGCGGGCAGCAAATCACCATGATGCTTTGGGGCCTGGCTGAGGCTTCCATGATCCCACCAGAACACAATGAAACAGATCTGCCCCGAGGCCCACGATTCTTAGAAAAGACCAGGCTCTCCCACGGGCCGTGGCCAGATGCCCACACTCCCCCTCAGGGCAGATCAAAAGTTAATCACCACCACAAAGGACAGCCTTGGAAGCCAACTACTTCCTCCTCCTGGTCCTTGTGTGACCCGTGATCTCTAGGCCAGCACCCTCTCAGAGCCAGGTGTCACCTGCCTGGGAAACTGCGCTGAAATGTGAGTGGGCTTGGCTTTCTGGAGAGAAACACGGATGGAAAGTGGATGTTGTCATGGGTATGGGGTGGGGGCTGGGCCAGGCACAAGGACCCTAAGCTGGCCCGGGGTTGTATGTCCCCCCCCCCACAATACCTGCGGCATCGGGAGTTTCTTCTCCCTCCAAAGGGTGGCCAGACGATTTCAGATTCATCCTGCCTGCGTCCTAGCAATGTGTAACAACAGTGACCTTTCTCTCCAGAGCTCACAAAGCACAGTGACACGAGTGGCTTCACCGAATTGTCGCAACAGCACTGGGCATAGCAGATGCCCTGCCCATTTTGTAGATGACAAAGTTGGGCTCACGGTGTCTCAGGGACTTGCCTCAGGTCACCGGGCGAACACAGGCTGTGTCGCAGCTGGTCCAGGCTTTCTGTCTTCACATGCCTAGACACCGGTGCAGATCGGATTTCATTTACGTCATGGCCTCTGAGTTCAAGTCCCACCGCCCTGTTTGATGCCAGGGAACAAAACCCGATTCTTGCTTCCGGACTGCGAAGGTAAATGTGGCTTTTCTCCTGAGTGGCACCGTACCAGGTACTTGGGACAGGTAGGAAAATACATTCTGAGGCCTGGGGTGGGGTGACTTTTGAGGGGCCCTGGCTCACTGCGGATGGAGGCCAGCCTCAGAGCTAGAAGACGGAATACTGAGGGGATAAAAGGCCAGACCGCTGAAGACCTGGGTTCTAACTGAGACTCTCTGTGTGACCCTGGGATTGTCACTTCCACCCCCGGGCCTCTGTGTCCACAGGTGTTAGGAGGGCTCCCTAACCAAGGCACTGTAGCTTGCTTTACATGGCATTTCATGCTGGGTGTTTGGGGTGGGTGCTGAGAATGGGCACGTCCTTTCTTGCACGGCTGATCTCCCCAGTGAGCAACTTCTCTTCTGATTTCTATCACCGTGGATTCGTTTTCTTATTCTGAATGTCAGGTGAACCAACTCCTAGGATATGCATACTTTAAGGCTGAGATTCCTTTGCTCTCCATGTCTGAGAGATTCATCTGTGTTGTGGTCTGTTTCAGTAGGTTGTTTTTGTGTGTTTGATTGTTTTTTTTAATAAAGATTTTATTTATTTGAGAGAGAGAGAGCACACGCAAAGGGAGCAGCAGGAGAGGGAGAAGCAGAGCAGGGTGGCGATGACATGGGGCTCGATCCCAGGACCCCAAGATTGTGACCTGAGCCGAAGGCAGATGCTTAACCAACTGAGCCACCCAGGCACCCCATGTTTTAGGTTTTTCTTTTTTAAGGTTTATTTATTAGGGAAAGAGCACGCAAGGTGGGGAGAGGGAGAGAGAAACTTCAGCAGACACTGTGCTCACTGTGGAGCCCAGGTGGGGCTCGATCTCATGGTCCTGAGATCACAACCTGAGCCAAAACCAAGAACTGGATGCTTAACCAACCGCGCCACCCAGGTGCCCCTGTTTGTTTGTTTTTAATTGCTGGTAGTGGTTTATATTTTCATTCTCCTATAGATGGACATTTGGGTTGTTTTAGGGTTTTGTTTATTATGAATAAAGCTGCTGTCAACATGATTGTTGACAAGAAATTTAAGATTTTTTTCTAATAAACAGCTACAAAAGAAAGAAAGGACAAAATTACCCAAATCAGGAGGGGGACATCATAACGACTGATAGTATAGAAATAAAAGTTGCAAGGGAATATTAGGAACAACTTTATGTCAATAAAATAGACAATGTGAATATAATGGACAAATTTCTAGAAAGACAAATTACCAAGATTGGTTCAAGAAGAAATAGGAAATCTTAATTAATATTCACATAATACCCATTTTAAATTGAGAAACCAAATGGAAGAGAATTTTTCAACATAATTAACATTTAAAAATATGCTTTTTATTTATATCTTAATAGTTACAGAATTTTATTTTTTTTATTTTATTTTTATTTATTTTTTTTTTTTTTAAAGATTTTATTTATTTTATTTCACAGAGGGAGAGAGATCACAAGGAGGCAGAGAGGCAGGCAGAGAGAGAGAGGGGGAAGCAGGCTCCCTGCCGAGCAGAGAGCCCGATGTGGGCCTCGATCCCAGGACCCTGAGATCATGACCTGGGCCGAAAGCAGAGGCTTTAACCCACTGAGCCACCCAGGCGCCCAGTTACAGAATTTTAAAATGTCTATATTGCTTATAGTAGAATCCACTTTTAAAATGTAGCTATTTATATTGTACTATTATATCAGAAATACTTTAAGGAGGATCAAAAAAATGAACAAAGATTAAAAGTTTATAGAAAAATAAATATAAAGGTTATCAAGTGGGTGATTTAGAAATATATATGCACATGTATGTGTCAGAGGCTATAACATTTATGTCATTGTTTATTTTCATTATTTATTAAAAGCCTCATACTATAAGAATAAGTCACTACTACAATTATTGTACATTTCATATGTAAATATAAATAATACTGTATTGCAGTTAATTTCCCATTTATACTTATAGACAATATAATCAATTAAATATCATAATTAAAATGAAACTAAAAAAAGAATAGGAAATCTAAATATCACAGATATATCACAGATATCACAGTAAAAGGAATTGAATGAGTAATTAAAAATCTTCCCACAAAGAGAAGTTAAGGTGCAAATGGCTTCATAGATGAATCTAATCAAATATTTGAGGAAGGAATAATACCATTCACACATAAACTTTTCAGAAAGCCTTCCCAACTCACTCTATAAGGTTGGTCTTCTCTTGATCTCAAAACCAGACAAAGACATCACAAGAAAATAAAACTTAGATCAATATCCCTCGTGAATGTAGACACAAGAATCCTTTACAAAATATCCCGAAACCTAACAACACGTAAAAAGGATTCCACACCATGACCTGGTGGGATTTATTCCAGGAATGCAAGGTTGGTTGAACATTAGAAAGTCAGTTAATGTCGTGCACTACATTAATAGAATGAAGGACAACAGCCACACGATCACCTCAAAGACACAGAAAAAGTTTCTGATAAAATCCCAAACCTATCCCTTGTGAAAATTTTTGACCAATGAGGAATAGAAAAGAATTCCTTATCCTGTTCTGGGCTGATTATGTCCTTCCTCCTGAATTTGTATATTGAAGTACTAATCCTGGTACCTCAGAATGTGACTGCATTTGGAAACAGTCTTTAAAGAGGTAATTAGGGTTAAAAGGGGGGTCATGGGGTGAGCTCTGACCCAGTATGATTGGCGCTCTTATATGAAGGGAAGATCCTATGAAGACATAGGAAGCAGCCGTCGATAAGCCTAGGAGACAGACTTTCCCAAGAAACCTACCCTGTTGACACCTTGACCTTGGCCTTCTAGCCTCCAGAGCTACAAGGAAATAAAATTCTGTTGTTTAAGCCATGCGCTCTTAATATATGACAGCCCTAGCCAACAAATATGGCCCCTGTGAAAATCCTACCGCGGACGTCAGACGTACCGGTGGAGGACTAAACGCTTTCTCTCCAAGATCGGAAGCAAGGCGAGAATGTCTGCTCTGACCACTACTGTTCGGCACTATCCTGGTGGATGTGTGATTAGTGAAATAAGGTGAGAAAAGCAATTAAAGGTATCCAGATGGGAGAGGAATAAGTGAAACTGTCTTTGTTTGCAAATGATATGATCCTGTATGTAGAAAATCCTAAGGAATGTTGAAAAGAAAACCCTACTAGAACAAAGGTCTCAGGATACAAAATAAATATACAAAAACCAATCATATTGCTACAAGCTACCAATAAACAATCCAAAACTAAAATGGAGAAGACAGTTCCATTGACAGTGGCATCAGAGAGAATAACATGTGAAAACCTAAGACTAGAAAACATTGCTGAGAGAAATGAAAGATCTTACAGTTTTTGAAGATTTTATTTACTTGACAGAGAGCGAGAGAGAGCACAAGCAGAGGGAATGGTAGGCAGAGGGAGAGGGAGAAGCAGGCTCCCTTGTAGAGCAGGGCGCCTGACGCGGGACTCGATCCCAGGACCCCAGGATCATGCCCTGAGCCGAAGGCAGATGCCCAATTGACTGAACCATACAGGAGCCTGACTTTTTTCCTTTTTAAAGAAAGTGAGAAATAGATCCTAAAGTGTCGAAGAAAGGTGAAGGAATTAGAATAACCAAAGCATTTTTGAAAAAGAACCAAGTTGGAGGCCTTCCACCTGATGTCAAAATTTGCCACGAAAACTACAGAAATCACAAATATGGGCTATAGAGAAAGGACAGACATACAGATCAAGGGAACAGAATAGACAGCTCAGAAAGAAACGTTACATTTTAGGGGTGCCTGGGTGGCTCAGATGGTTAAGCACATGCCTTTGGCTCAGGTCAGGATCTCGGGGTCCTGGGATCGAGCCCTGCATCGTGCCCCCTGCTCAGCTGGACGCCTGCTTCCCTCTCTCTCTACCTGCCTCTCTGCCTACTTGTGATCTCTGTCAAATAAATAAAGAAACCCTACATTTTAAAGTCAACCAATTTTCGACAAAGTTGCCAGAACAATTCAATGGGTAAAGGATAATTTTGTCAAAAAGCGGTGCTGGGATAATTGGATATCCATTTTCAAAAACATGAACTGACAGTCATTTCACACTATCCACAAAATGAATTTCAAATGAATCATAGACCTACATAAAAAGCAAGACTTGTAAAAGATCTAGGGGGAAAAGAAAACATAGGAGAAAATCTTAGTGACCTTGGGTCAGGCAGCGATTTCTTAGATATGACACCAAAGAGATAACTCATAAAAAAAAATTGATAAAGTGAATTTCATAAAAATGAAAACTCTTGGTTCTCAAAAGACGCCATAATGAAGGTGAAAAGAGAGACCTCCCAAGAGAGAAAATATTTTTAAATCCTCTATCTGGTGAAGGGCTCACATGTAGTACAGAAAGAACTCTTACAACCAAATAATGAGAAGACAAATGACCACTTAAAAAAAAGGGCAAAAGAATTTGATCCTTCACACAAAAAGATGAGTGGAGCAAAGGCATGTGAAAAGATGCTAAACATCGTTAGTCATGAAGAAAATGAAAATGAAAACCCCAGCGAGACACCATGACATATCCGGGAGGAAGACAGCCCAAGAGACAGGCACTCCGAAGTCTTAGTGAGATTGCAGCCTGCACATTATTGCTGATGGCCGTGTAAAATTGAACACTTTGGAAAAGAGTTTGGGAGTCTCTTTAAAAACTGAAATATATACTTGCCATGAATCCCAGAAATTTTAGACACACACGTCCACACAAAGACTTGGTCACAAGTGAGCACGGCACCATTCATAACGGCCCCAAGCTGGAAACAACCCACATGTCCCTTGAAATGCTGAACGGATAAACTGTGTATGGCCATAACGTAGAATACCATTCAGCCTTAAAAGGGACTGAACTTTTGTTCCTGAGTTTTGCTGAGGTATCACTGATAGTCATGGAACAAACTTCTGATTCGTGCTACAACACGGATGAACTTCAATGCCTTCAGCGAAATGTGGGAAATCACACAAAACGCAGTATGCTGTGTGATTTCATTGATAGGGAATGTCTACAAAGGCAAAACTCTAAGGCAGAGGGCAGATCCATCAGTGGTTGCCTGGGAATGGGGCTGGGGCCTGACTAACTAAAAACATTCATGAGAGAAGGGTTCGGGTGATAAAAACACTCTGAACCTGGATTGTGCTGATAGTTGCACAAATGTATAAATTGACTGAAAATCACCATCCCACAGTACATTTACGATTCCTGGTGTGTAAAACATATCCCCATGAATCTGTTTTAAAAAATGAACAAACGGTAGGAAACACCAACTCCTTTTGTGAGTCCAGCATTATATGGACACCAAAACCAGAGATAATACAAGACAAATATGTAGGTGAAGAGTACCTACGTCTACCATTTACTTTGAAAAGTGCCGAAACCCAGACAGACAAATGAATGGACAGAGGGGTGACCAGATGAATAGAGATGTGTGAAAGGATGTTTAGTAAAATGAGAGGATCTAGCATTAGGTATTTGGGGGTTCACTGTAAAAT
>LNAC01000043.1:9660970-9680611 GCA_002007465.1 Ailurus styani | reverse complement strand
CTCTGCCTGCCTCTCTGCCTCCTTGTGATCTCTCTCCCTCTGTGAAATAAATAAATAAATAATCTTTAAAAAAAAAAAAAAAGAAAGGAAAATCTATTAAAAAATAAGATTTTATTTATTTGACAGAGAGATTTAGCGAGAGAGGGAACACAAGCAGGGGGAGTGGGAGAGGGAGAAGCAGGCTCCCCGCTGAGCAAGGAGCCCCTTGTGGGGCTCAATCCAAGGACACTAGGATTGTGACATGAGCCGAAGGCAGACGTTTAACAACTGAGCCACCCAGACACCCCTCAGAATTAATTTTTTAATGCATAGAGTACCTAGGATTACAAAGGAAACGGGTTATACTGAAATGTAGTTTCTAGCAATGAACCTTTGGAGGTCTGTGACCCCTAAGGACCCCAGATTTAAAAATTAGATAAAACAAGAGTCAGTTGTATGTAAAACAAAAGTTGGAATGAGTTGTGTGGAGAGTGGAGTAATTGCAAATATCACATGCTGTAGGGAAGGGAGGAGCGGAAAGGGTGGGAAGGTATCGTAGCAGATATTTTAGTAAACGTGTTAGCACTTTTTCTCCCTGTGCATAGCTAGGATTCATGGTGGCGAAACGATGCTCAAGGTAGAGCACTGTTCTCCCTTTCCTCAGTGCAGCTTCACGAACAGAGACCCCCTTACACACAGTCCAGTAAACGTATACCACTCAGCATGTATAGCCCCAGCTCACACATTCTAGAATATGGTTTGACTTCATTTATCCATCATACTCAAGTCTCAGCTCCTATCCTCACTAGTTGAGAAAGGGCAGTGCCCCCAACGCCAGGTATGTTTCTCATTTTCCAGTAGTTTCCATGAGGCTCTCTCCCAAGATTCTAGTGCAAGAAATATTTATTTCGATCCTTATCATATCTCCTTGTTAATTTAGCCAATACCAAGCTCTCAAGGACCTGATATTGTCCTTTTAAATTATTCTCCACAGAGCAATGGAAGGAGAAACCAGAGCACAGTAGGCTGAGGAAAAGGGAATAGAAAAAGATCCAACTCCCCAGCCTCACATCACAGGCTATCAGAACATACACTCATTACCACTTTTTGTACTGATCTCCTGACATTTGCTTTCTCCCCTCATTCCTTGAAGGTCTAGTCCCACCTCAAAACAACCTTCTCAGCTATTACCCCTGTCAGAGTCCCTACACTCACAGAAGCTAAGGAAATTGTACAGACTGGAAATGGGTATTTGGGTGAGCGACAGTGGGGGAGCGAGAGGAGGTTGAGTGATTTACCCTGTGATGTTTTCATCATCTGCTAAAAGAAGGAAGAGAGTAGAGATGAAGGTAAGATGGAGTAGATGGCTTGAGGGGAACAGATTGATTTAGAAGAATGAAAACAGTACTGATGATGAATGAATAAAAGATACTGAACAGCGTCCCACGTCTGGGTATGTATCCAAAAGGATTGAAAGCGATGTTATGAAGAGCTATTTGCACAACACTGTTCATAGCAGCATTATGCCCAAGAGCCCTAACGTGCAAACAGCCCACATGTCCATTGACAGATGAGTGAACTAAATGTGGTCTATACATGCAGTGAAGTATTATTCAGCCCCAAAAAGAAATTCTTCCACAGGCTTCAACATGGAGAAACCTTGAGGACATTGTGCTAAGTGATATAAGCCAGTCATAGAAGGAAAAACACCATATGATTCCACATATACAAAGTATCTAAAGTAGTCAAGTTCATAGGGACAGAAAGTAGAATGGTGGTTACTGAGTAAGGGCTAGAGGGAGAGGGGAATGAAGAGTACTGCTTAATGGATATAGCATTTCAACTGTGTAAGATGAAAAAGTTCTGGAAATCTGTTGGACAATAACGTGAATATACCTTACACTTCTGAACTGTACACTTAAAAATGGTTAAGATGGTAAATTTTATGTTCTATATATATATTTAAAAAACCCAGATGCCAAACAGAATAGTCTAGAAGAAGATGGTGAGAGAAATTTGTCAGTGAGCAAGATTTTGTTTTCTCAATAGTATAAGTGGTAGAACAAGGAAAATTGGCAGCCGGATTTCGAGGGTGGTAGGAGAAGGCTGGGGATAGGTGCTGGCTGGACAAATAGAAAAGAAGAGCTTGATGAGGGAACTGAGTTTGTGGGTTGAAATTGGCTAAAACAACAAAGTGGTGAGATCCAGAATGCATAAATGTTAAATCAGGAACTCTAAAAACCCTCACTAAATGGAATTAAAATAAAAACATAGAAAGTAAAAACCCTAAGAGTTCACAAGTATAGGAGAAAAAAAATCACACAAGGCAAGTGTTTTCGTTAAAAGATAAAATTTATTTGAGTGACTACTATACACATTTTTAAAGGAACCAAAGCTCTGACAGAACTACCAAGGAAATACCCAAAGCCTGAATTCATACACCAAAACTGTACAATTAAAACTTGACCCCCATAATGGGAAAAAAATTGTGCAAATTGTAATTACTGATTAGGGAAAGGAAAAATATATACGGTGAAAAAAAAACCCTCCAACCAGGTGGAAATAGAAATGTTTAACTGTATGAGAGCAAGATGCTACAATTAATATAAAATTAGACTTCTCAACAAAAGTACGGCCATCATAACAACACGAAATAGTCTCTAGTTGGCTTAAATATTAAAACCACGCTATGACCAGAAGTGTGTGATAACAGTAAGTATGCTGATTGCAAAAGAAGAGTTGAGATAGGAGGACAACTCTTTCTAGTGCCTTCCTTAAAATGGTGATACTTTTGGAGTTTTATGTTTATAGCTATAGCCTGGCGCCAGGGACATTGCAGGTGAGGCTTCAAAAAGTCCTTGAAGAGCATGTGGTGGTGAAACTGGGCTCCCATCTTTATTATCAAGCAAACTCTCTATGTTCTGCTTGAGAATAAAAGTGCATATGGGAAGTTATAGCTTATGAAGTCATTTCACTGATGCTGAAACCATACACCTAGACTTGCTGAGATGAAAATGGTTTCTTCTCGACCGATGTTCAGTTGGATCCAAACAAGAAGGCACACTGAAATAGAGAATGTCTGTTCAGGAGGCAGCATGAAGAGCAGGGATGCAACTCAAAGTTTAAACAATGAGAGCGTTCACGTTCTCCATGTACCAACTCTAAGTGCCGTAACCAATAGAGCATCGAGCTTCTTAGAAGATATTCTATTAAGAAGCCCCTTTCTTCAGATAACACGATCTGAAGCAAATAATAAAGTTTATATTCATAAATATGAAGAATAATAAATGAGGGAGAAGTCAAAGCAAGAGTCGCATTCTTATTCATGCATTCATTCAACAAATATTTATGTACTAGCGTTATTTTGGACCGCCCAGTGGTTTGGGTTTAGACATCATTCTGACCTGGTCTCCCCTGTTCCCTTTCCTTTTTCCATGACTCCCCAGCACCAGGGGATTTTGTCTTCCTCAGCTACCACAGCAGTTTTTCTGTATCTTGTTTGTGGTGATTACTCTTACACTATGACATTTCACATTGTCAGTCAACATAATTAATGACAATTCCATCCTTCTGGTCAGTGGACCAAAAAACCCTGCCATCGTCACTGCTTCCAGCCTTACAAATTATCAGCAAAACTTCTGTCACTATCTTAAAAATACATGCAGAAGCTGATCTCTTCTCATCAGCCTACTTGTGACTACTCACAACTTCTTACCTAGATTATCGTGATAAGGTCCTCATTGGCTCCCCAGCGTCCACCTTTGATTTCCTACACTCAATCCTTCACAGAGCAGTTAAGGTGATCATTCTCCTCTCTGCCTAAAACCCTCCATTGGTTTCCATCTCAGAATACACACCAAGCTCATCACAATGACCTAGCATACTCTATATGATGAACCTTGTTCCCCTCCTCCCCCTACCTCTCTGACTTCATCCCTACCTCACTCTCCCTTGGTCAGTGCATACTAGGCCACACTGGTCTCCTCGGTGTGCGTCCAGCACAGCAGGCACATACCACCTTATGGTCTCTGCACCTTATGGTCTCTGTTCTTTCTTTCTGGAATGTTATTCCACTACCAGTAAGGCTAGCTCCTTCCTTCATTCTAATCTTTGCTCAAATGCCATTTTCTTAGTGAGGACTTCTCTTCTAACTGCTCTAGCTCCTTCTCCTGCTTTATTTCTCTTCAAAGCACTTATCATTTTTAAAATTTTATTCTTAATTATTTTGATATGTAGATAGTATTTGTTGAATGGATGAATGAATTAAAAAAAACAGGGATATTAATTGGCAATATGAAGTAGATAAGTTTACAATTTCTGTGCATGATTCCTAAACATGTGTGCAACAGAACCATACATATTTGGCACTATGAAAATTGATAAATTTAAATTGAAGACATTTTGACACAGAAATGAATAAAATATTTCAATTTCATTACATACCAGTTTGTCTTCTGATTAGCTTGCTGGGTTGTATGGATCAATAGAATATACTTCCTGTGTTTCTAAGTGAAGATCTCCTTCTTTAGGGATTTGATTTGTATAATAATTGCTAAATGGAAAAAGAAAAAAGTAAACTCTTTACTCATTGGCCATGATTACTATGAACAGGTCACAGTTGTTTGTTTTCTATAATTCCCATCACATGATAATTAAATACTTTTCATGAATGATTCATTTCGTTATCTTAAGTACCATATAAAATAATTACTATAACCCCTATTATTTGGAAAGACCCATAAAAATAATTTACTAGGATGCCAAGTGTCCAAGTCAGAAGTTGATACTAGGTAGCTTTACCTCAGCTCTAAGACCTTTGGTGACTTATAACCATGACCCTCAGCTTGAAAAATAAATCAAAAAGAAGCTTTTATTTTAGGATATGACCACAAATTTACCTTTGGGAACATAGCCTTCCAATATGATTTAAAGGGAAGTTTTTATATTTGATGTTAAATTCTGAATCCTTACATAGCCTTATGGCACTAAAAGCTTGAAATAATTTTTAAGAGGGCAATTTTACTTCTACTCCTTGAAAACCCATATGCTTTACTGTGCTTCTAAAATGACTTAGCCAAAATGAGCAAAAGACAATAAAATCCGTAAAAATCTATGATCACGTAGACCTCTGAAAAAAGGTATTACAGAATTACTGAAGAAGAAAGATTTCTGCTAAGGGTACTTAGAGCATGTTGCTCATACCATATTTAAGAAGTCAGCTTATACATAGGTTATAAGTGGTGGTGTACATTAAGAGTGCTATCTCTCAAATGTTTGGGTGGCTTTTAAAAATATTTTGTTACTTAGACAAAACTTCTAAGTGATCGATTACTCATCTCATTTACTGAAAGTATTTAAGGGCATCTCAAATATCTATATCAACTATCAGAAAACAAATTGAAGGCAGTTACACACTGGAAATAAAACAAATGAGTAAAGCTTAGGAATGTACCTTAACATACATGTTTAGTTTATATCAGTGGAGTCACTTAAATATAGTATTTGATATAATCATGTTCATAAACTTAATAATCTGCCAGGAACATTATTTGAGCTCATAGGCATTCCTAAAGTTTGCCAATTTTCCTACATGTGTAAGCCTTTGATAACAAACTTAGTAGCATAAAGGAAAGAGATAGAAACCACATTTTCTATTTATTTAAATTTTTAATAACTCAGCTAAAATTATCTTCTGACTTCCTGTGAGGAAAGCCATGGAAATGACATCCCTATTTTCTTTTCCATAAGACCCTCTTCTCCCTTGAATTCTGTGAAACTCCTCCTTCCTAATTCTTCTCCTACCTCCGACTGTTCCTTCCCCCTCCCCCCTTTTAAGCATTACTGTCCTTCTGAGACCTGTTTCCATCCCTATTCTTACCTTTTTTGTTCTTCTTGGTCCCAAGGCTTGAAATGTGAGTTAAATGTTGCCTACCTAAGTCCAGGCCCCTCTCCTGAGTCCTACATCGTGGGTGCCCCAAAGTAAGAGGGCAGAACTGAACTCATCTTTCTCTATAAAACTACCCCTCTCCTCTTTTTTGGTGAACCACTGGATCCACTCCACACAAGTCATTCTTTTTGCCCCTTCTCTCTGCATTTGGCAAGTCGCTAAGTCCTGGAAATCCCTTCTTCTTAATAGTGAAGATACCTCTCGATCCCCCCCACTGCTGCTTTGTTGAAAGCGCAGTCTTGCCCGTCCTATGGAAAATGCCTATCTGGACATATTATTATTGCTTAAGATCCTGCAGGATAAACCCCAACTCTTGTCATGGCATACAAGGCTTTTGATGATCTAGCTTCTGCCCATCTTTCTGGATTTCCCAGTGACTATTAAATGAAACATTAGTTCCATGGGATGTGAATGCATCATAGGAGAAAAAGAGTTCTGAGGTCCAATTAGCTTGGGGAACTCTGGTTTAAAAATAAAATTAAACAGTCTTACTTATTGTAGGACTTTAAATATACTCTTGGTCACTGTGAATCTTCATGAGAAAAATACAGGATGTAGTACTTTCCAATCTTACTTGCTCATAGGACGCCCTTTTTTCCTGAAGTCATTCATAAAACAAGGGTTATGTGGTACATCTTCTGGTCAGCACTACAGTCTAAAATATATCACAACTATAGACCCTTCTAAGACCCTTGTATTATAAGAACTACATAAGCAATTTGATAGAACTGTGCGGGCCCCTGTAAACCGAGGTGCCCACATCTGGCGGGCTTAGATCAAACTCCTCGGGTTCACAGATGCCACCATTACATAGTTTCAGTGTAACCCCTTCATGTCTAATGTCTATACCAGGCATTTCACAACTGCGAACAATGTGCCAGAAGGCACTGACGGCACGAGCCGGGTGATTTGGCATGTTAAAGCAATTTTGCTGGCATTTATGGGTTACATGTTTGGGGTGACAGGACTTGGTCACCTCCCACTGGAATTTACCTGAGACTGGGTAAGGTTTCACTTGATCATCTCTCTAACACTAGCATGTACAGAGATTCAAGAACCTATGCACACAGAACATTCCCAGGCAGATTCCTGAAGGCCTCATATGCTAAAATGGTATACTTTGCACTTATCGGAATATTCCGACACAGGATTTATGGTCAGAGGGGTCTTTTATGCCCTCCCTACACCTAAATCTGTACCACTCTCTCCTTTGGTCACCATCACACACAGTTATGTTAAATTGCTTACGTAGTTCCCATAATACCTGATGGAAAGACAAGCCTCTGGGTCTTCACTCAAACTGCTCCTTCCACTTGGAATACCTTTTTCTCCTCATCTACAATCTCTTGAAGCTTGCTTGAGACATTTCCTTCAATGTGGAATTTTTTTTCCCATCAAAATTCCCCATTACTTGACCACTTGCTTTATGTACCCACCAAATATCACATAACCTACTATGGCAGTATTACTTTACAGATTAAAATGTTTAAAAAATTAATGTTCGGGATGCCTGGGTGGCTCAGTCATTAAATGTCTGCCTTCAGCTTGGGTCATGATCCTGGGGTCCTGGGATTGAGCCCCAAGTCACTCAGCAGGGAGCCTGCTTCTCCCACTCCCTCTGCCCCTCCCCCTGCTTGTGCTCTCTCTCTCTCTCTCTGTCAAATAAATAAATAATTTTTTAAAAAATTAATGTTAAAAATAGAAATGTATATCTTATTTCTGCATAATAAAACATAATATAACAAAGCGTAGAAACCTAGTAACATACTTAAGTAGTCATGAAAACAACAACCAAGTGAGAGAAAAGATTACTTCAAGAAATAGAAAGGCCTCAGATGTTTCTGAATGGAACACATTACAGGAAAGATGTCAGTTTCTCACAGACTGATCTATACACTTAAATGCAATCACAACATATGTTTTTTGGAAATGCCCAATGATCTAAAAATCACCTGGTTAGAACAAACAGAAGAGAATAGAAAGGAAAATCCTAAAAAAATTATAGCAAAGGAATTCTTGATCTACCATATAACAGTAGAAATCTGTATTAATTAAACACAAAGTAATTTGTGATGAAAGAACAAATCAATACAACAGTGAAAGAAGTCCAGAAACACAACATATCAAAATATATTAATTACTTGACATATGGTCAAGTTAGAACAAACTTTCTGGAAAGTCATTTGGCAATATTGATTAGGCATCTTAAATGTTCATACTCTTACCCTTAATAATTCTAGAAATGTATGCTACAGAAATAAGTAGATGTGGAAAAAAGTTTATTCGAAGGTGTTTCTTGTATTTTTTATTATCAAAATAAATGTGGAAGCGACCTAAAATTTTCATGGTACAAAAATATATAGAACAATATGCTATTACATAATTAAAAATAAAACATAATACAAAGATACAAGAGACAAAAGCCAAATTTAAAAAAAAGCAAAGCAAGGAACTATCATTTCAATTTCAGTTAAAAAGAGAAAAAGATAAAGAATATATAAGATCAGATAGGAATATGCCAAAATACCTGCAATTGCTACCACTGGGATTTTTAAAATTTCAATTTTCTAGATTTTTTAATATATATCATCTGAATAAACATCATTCAAATAAAATAAGTGCTTGATATTTTTTAAGTTCTCACAGAGGGCTTCCTTCTATATGGCACAAGATCTCTTACTCCACGCTATAATATTTACGTCATATGACTTGTGCTTCTGAGTTGAGTTTCAGGCAAGAAGCCAAAACCTTTTGTGCCCTTTGCTCAAGCATGCATTGAACTTACCGTTCTCTGTGTTTTAATATTGTGCATAAGGTGACACCAATCAAGAATACAAGAAGTACTGAACCTGCAGAAAGACCTAGAAAACAAAACAGCAAGTCAAATTCCACAAAATTGTGGCCTATATTCCTTTGAAATGATTGTGGGGTTATTCCCAGTGGTGGGGAAATTGTTATGGGACTTTATTCTTATCCTTTTTTATCCATATAAATGTTACATTCCTAAATAATCATACTTGGGCTTAAGTTTTTTCTGGTTCGATCCAGTCCACATTTAATCTAAAGCACCAAACATTTGACCACAGGACTCCAGTCAAGTTTTTATTGAGCTTTCTTTCCCTTTCAGTTTTATTAATAATATTCTTGTTACTGGGGTGATATTAGGAGCTCAGGATACAAGGATCCCATGACTTGGTCTAACAACATTTAACTTTCAGTTGGAAAATATATTTTGCTGCTGAATAAGTTAGCCTGTTTGATAGTACCAAATCATGCAAAAGATCAAAAGTTAATATAAACTCAACTTTCAATTGAAAAACTGGGAATAGCTGCCTTTTTAAATCACTTATTCAATTCTATCCAAAAGTGTCAGTTTGTAATATGAAGTACATATTAAAAGAGCCTTAAGACACCAAAAAGGATAATTTCCTAGGAGTTAGAGTGAAAAAGAAAAATAACAGACAGGATATAGGGTCTCAAATTTTATTTATATATATATATTTATTTATTTATATACACACACGCATATATATACTTTATAAAACCTTAGAAAATTAATTCAAATATTTAAGAAAACTTACCACAAAGAAGAGGAGCAAGTGAGGCTAAGGAGAATACAAAATCACAAAAATATTAGTCTAGTTGCATACTTTAGTACAACCCAAAGCCCCATGGTAATATCCCCAAAGATAATACTCGGCTCCTTTCTCTCAAAATCTCCTTAAAAAGATATATTGGGACCCTGGATTGTATGCATTCTTCCTTTATTTTTTATGTAACAATTCACTGGACGTTAGGGTAGTTCACAAATGAAAAAAGCCAATATGCTGAACTTTACAATCAGAGATTTCTCAGGTTAGAATGCAAGTAGTAACTGTTACAATAGGTTGTTCACCATATTTTTTGGAGGTCCCTGTCAAATTGGTAAGAACTTATAAATAATCAAGATTCAGCAACAGAAATCTCAGCAACGGGGCACCTGGGAGGCTCAGTGGGTTAAGTCTCTGCCTTCAGCTCAGGTCATGATCTCAGGGTCCTGGGACCGAGTCCCGCATCGGGCTCTCTGCTCAGCAGGGAGCCTGCTTCCTCCTCTCTCTCTGCCTGCTTCTCTGCCTACTTGTGATCTTTCTCTCTCTGTCAAATAAATAAATAAAATCTTTAAAAAAAAAAAAGAAATCTCAGCAACAACTCCTTTCAAAATATAAGACCGTTAGCTCTACACCTTGGAAGTTAGTACTCCTCTCCCTTTATTTTCTTCTTTACGTCCCCCATGATCAGACAGTTTTGTTTTTTCTAGAATAAATCACTAACTTCACATTCATCCGTTAATGCAGCACTGGTCACAGACCCACATCAATTTAAACCCTAGAAGTCTCTAACATTGACGGATACCCCTCACTCTCTTCTCTCCAGTGAGGCAAGTACGAGCACAGAAGCCTTTCGCAGTTACCTGGCGATCTGCAGACAGCCAGGGGCGGGTTCCATCCCTGATCGTCCTGACACTGGCTCTGGGGACTGCCTTCCAGGGTATACCCCTCTTCACACTCCAACGTGACGATTGCGCCATACTGATACATTTTCCCAGGCTCCAGCCCCTTCTGGATTCCATTCATATACTCTGGGGAGCTACAGTTTACCTCTGAAATAAAAGAAAGCAAATTGAAGCTGGGTCATATCTTAGCCTATTCTTAAGGAAGTAGATTCTTCCCTGGATGGAAAGGTTTAGGAAACCAACTTGGTTCACTCTCAGTAAGGAAAGCCTCACTGTGATAACACAAAAAGACATCCTAGGCAGAGTCTTTCTGTGTCAACCATCCATCTCAATTACCTCTAGGTAATTGAAGCCGGATTTTCCTTCTGTGTGCTTTAGTTTCTAAACTAACAGTGTTGGATAATCTTAATGGCCCTTAGAGAATGGGTAATATTAAGAATTCTGAATGTCTCATCTGCTCCACTGTTACTCTGTAATTGTCCGTACGTGAACGTACTTCCTCATTTTTTCTTTCATGTCAAAGCATAGGGGGCAATAGTGAGAGATTTTAGATTTGAATCATGGCTCTAGGACATCCCCTACTGTGTGACTTTGGGTAGGTTACAAATCTCTCCATTCTACAGAGACTTCATCTGTCATATAGGAATAATAATGGCACCAACTTCATCTGGTTCTTAGGACGGTTAATGAGATAATGAGTGTAAAATGTTGTGTACAGTTTCTGGCTTTTAGTAAAAAGTGCTCAATGAATATTAGATATTAACTCACTACCCCTATTTCATATACATTGTTTGTGTTAATGAAAATGAAATTCTGAAGCTTTTATAAAAAAATACCCATAATTCTACCATCACTTATTGGAAATACACTGACAAGGTCACTGTGCTTTTTATCAGTATTTTGTGAAATGCACACTTACTGTACAACCACAGGTAAATTCAACCTGCACTTTGTTTAATTTGTATAAGTACTTCAATTTTCTATATTTAAAGGGCTGTATAAGTGGTCACTCCTCAGATAAGCTACACCCTACATCATTTTTTATTTTGTGGTATTTAGACTAATTAATGTATTCATCTAATTGAATCAATACAATTAAATGCATTTAATTAAATGCTCTAATTAGTGCATTTATTTGGCTATTTTAAGTTGAAAGCACCTAATTCAATGTCTATTTGGAAGTAAGTCTATTTAAAAACAGGAGAATAATAGACACCACACCTTTACAATAGGGGGCAGATTGGCTCCAGGTTCCCTCATGTGTGCAAAGAAGGAGTTCCTCTCCCACAAGCAGGTAGCCTTGGTCACAGCTGTACAGGATTGACATTCCAGGAGAAAATCGAGCTAGATCTCCACCGGTATGATTCCCATTGGCTATCTTAAGTGGAGGTTGACATCCTAAGAAAGCTTAGACGCCAATAAAAAAGGATCTTTAATTTAGCACATATGAACATATAGCTAACACTATCTGTGGGTGACAGCAATACTGAAAAGATAGAAAACAAGCCAACTAACTGGTATCAGGAAATATTCATTCCACCTCAACCAAGTAGCACTGGACGGAAATTTGCATCGCCTACAGATATCGTATGGGAGCTGAAGGACAACGTCAAAAGTAACATAATGAAACGCCAACGGTCATGTAATCTATTGATTACGATTACATAATTGATAGATTACAATTGTAATCTATCAGCTAATAGTATTCTTTTCTTTCCCCTTTAAATAGGAAAGAGGCTATAGTTTAAGGGTCTCACACTCCAATGCCTTCAGAAATCAGAAAGTGAAGCCACCATATATGACAAATCAGAGAGCATCTGTCCTAAAAATAGCAGCCACTGCCTGGTTCAAGATACAGGTGTCTTGTAGGAAAGCAAAGGGGGCCCTCAATGTATTATGTATTCACTGTCTATCTTGGGCTGTGCAGATGGGTTTCACTTAGGATGAAACTACTGTGCTAGCCAAAGAAAACCATTCTGGTGAGCTGAATTCAGTTCGTGGGGCACCAACTGGCAGCCTCTGTTGTAGATAGTTACTGACAGGAATAAAACTGCCAAATGATAACTAAAATAACAAGACAAATCAATGGGTTCGAAGGTCCACATTCCTCCCCCCAAACCCAAAGTTCTCTTTCTGGCTGGTTTCACAACCTTAAATATCCAATTATCAAGCAATATTATTGCCAAACACTCGCCCTCCCAAAAGTATGTGGTTTTTTACTTATAAATTAGCAAAAGGAATAAATTTTAGAGACTCCATAAATTTGGAAGTTAGCCATTATCTTCTCATGTACTTTTGGTCAACACACTTAGAAAGGGAAGGGAAAAAATTCAGATGAGAGACAATGAAGGTGTCTTATAAAACAATGTGATTGCCTTCACTTTTACATATTTTCTGTAGTTTGAATGGTCAGTGTAGATTCAAAGCCCTTTTTCTTCATTCTGGGCAACACCCCATACTTTATTCCTTAAAGTATCTTACCCTTTTTGATACAAGTCGGTACATCTGGCACCCATTTGTTATTGGTATGACATTTAATCACGTGACTGCCGTTCATGATGAAGCCGGGATTGCAGGCGATATATACTGTGTCATTGTGGGAATATGAAGAACGAGTTTTGTTGAGCTCATACCCATGTTTGACTTCTGGGCTAGGGCAGTGAATCATAGGAGAAGGTTTTAAGCACTTTGGGGGAGATCCAGCCCAAGATCCTTGTCCTTCAGAATCACTTATGCATCGTATCTTTTTCTCTCCCTGAAGAGAGAATCCTTGATCACATTCATAAGAGACTTCATTTCCATATAGAAAGGGTTCTGCCATCACGCCCCTGGGCCTTCCATGGTCAATCATGGGTGGAGGCGGACAGTGAATTACTGCAGAAGAGATTTAGGAAATTTTGCTTCAGCTACAAGGTGGACAGTCTTCAGTCAGGCACAAAGGAAACTAGGCAATTGCACGTACTGCACGTAACCATACAATAATTTAGATTTCTAGAACCCAGATGATGCTTCCTTTAACACAGTGCTATTACATTCTCTGTGTGAGTAATATATACTCATTCCAAAAAAATTCAGAAAACAAAGTATTAAGAAAGGAATAAATATAGCTATGTTCCCATAAACTAGAAATATAGCCCATATATACAATTTTTTCTTAAATCTTGAGCAGATGTATAGCAAATACTCAGTTCCTACTTGACCGCTTTTTTTCCTCAATGCCAGTGCCAACCAAACACAGAGAGATTTTTCTTATCTTACGTATAATGAGATACAACACATAGACTTCTGAGATAGTTATAAGGCTACTTCTTCAGTGGCCTTCCCTCTCTAACTCCCTACTACCCCACCGACAATTTTTTTTTCTAACTTACCTTTACAAAGTGGAATCTTTTGGAACCAAACCCCATTCTCAGCATCTTGACACTTCTGATAAGTATGTCCCGTCAACCGGTACCTAGAGAGAGATTGTAATGCATTTCCTCTTCCCAGTATCAGGTCTCTGCAACCTAGCTTCTAAGTAAGCTAGGGGGCACTACTAAATAAGAGCTTTGGCAGACAGGAGCTAAAACTCTTGGTCCTCCAAGTAAGAAAACTACTTTAGAAACAGAGTTTTTTACAGCAAAGCCATTTCCATGTCAAGAAAGGACTGAAAAGTCAGAGAGATGTTAGTTAGACCTTTGGAACCCCACAATCTCTGTGCGTGTGATAATGAGGGAACTCTAGAGGGAGTCACCAAGACAAGCTGAGGACAGAATTACTGCACAAAACGAGTTGGAGATGCCTTTTCAGAATGGACTATCTCATACTCACCCATCTTGACAGGATGTATTAACTGGTATCACATGTGAATGAACGGGAAGCTCTTGAAAATCTCTCACAGGTTGACATGGTGCTTCTAGAAGAGCAAAGTTTGAATTATTTATGCATTCCTGAGATCACAGAAAAAAAACAACTCTGCAACTGAAAGTACCTTCACACCGAGGGGGAGAAGGACTCCAATTTCCTGAAGGCATACAGTGAATGGATTTGTTTCCCACAAGCAAGTAGCCAGGGTCACAGGTGTAGTCTACGGTCATCCCAGGGACAAAGAGGACCCTATTTCCACCTGTATGCCGACCATGCTGGAGGCCAACAGGTGGCTGGCAGCCTGAAGAGAAAACTCCCCACATAAATACCAACAGCAACAACAACAAAAAGGAATTTATACTCAAGAACATCAAATACACAACATCTGACAGCAGACAATCTGAAACTTTTAACCCAAAGATTATGAAGCTCTAATTACCGAATGTTTTCTGCTCTTTTGCAGGAAACAGGCACTTTTCAAAAGGTCCTCTCGAAAACCAAGAAACAGACTCTTACCAATAGAGAACAAACTGATGGTTGTCAGAGGAGAGGTGGGTGGGGGATGGGCAAAATACACGATGGGGATTCGGAAGGGCACTTGTGATGAGCAGTGGGTGTGGTATGGAAATGCTGAATTACTAAATTCTGTACCTAAAACTAGTATTACACTACATGTTAACTAACTGGAATTTAAATAAAAACTTGAAAAAATTAAAAAAATTAAAAGTTCCTCTCATTATCTACCCTGAATACAACCCTGATCAAAGGGGCATTTACACGAAGAACATATAAAAAACACATAGGACGTTTGATCACAGAATGGAAGAAATGGGATAGTAATCTGTGCACCTTTGCCTTTTTCTATGACTCTAGTTTTGGGTTGGAGCTAATAAAAAGAATAAATAAGTAAATATCTCATTTTCCCTCTTGGGTCTTTACCTTTTTCACAAACTGGTATGTCAGGACCCCAGGTGCTATCAGCTTTGCAACGAATCTGACTGCTGCCCTTCAGAGTAAATCCAGGATTACACTTGAATGTCACAGTGTCATTGTAGAAATATGGGGCTTCCTTGCCAGATGTCTTGTATCCATTTGCCACCTGGGCAGGTGCACACTGAACAGCAGGGAGGGAAAGTTTACAGACAGGGGCAGGACCACTCCAGGTGCCCCTCTCTTGGTCAGTGCTCGTACAACGGAGGGTGCTCTCTCCAATGAGGTTGAATTCCACTCCAGTCTCTGGCCCAGGGTTGCATGTGTAGGTGACCATGGTTCCATAGGGAACATATTCTGAGGAACTCCCTGTGTGAATCCCATTGTAGATGGCAGGAGGTCGTGGGCAGGTGATTTCTGGAGAGATGAGAATTTACAATAGAATTCTGCTCCAGTATAACACACCAAAGAAGAGAAGATGAAGAGACACCAAAGAAGAGAAATGAAGCTGGTTCCAAACCTGTTGTTATCAGGTTTCCTGGAGGATATGGATGAGTTTTGATGATAGGAGTTACATCAAAGTTCATTATGTATGTAAAACTCGATTTAAACAGATACCACAGCAAAGATTTTTGTAATAGAAATCTTTGTTACAAGTGAACTTGTGCCCGGTGACGGGTATTAAAGAGGGCATGGGGTTGCATGGAGCACTGGGTGTTATACGCAGACAATGAATCATGGAACACTACATCAAAAACTAATGATGTACTGCATGGTGACTAACATAACATAATAAAAATAAATAAATAAACAAAAAGGAAAAAAACCCAAGTAGATAATAATTTAAAAAAACAGTTAACATTTTCATCAGTATCATATTGTGAGGCAGTGAAATGCAGTAGTAAATTGGTAATTAAAATCATTGTTTTTTGAAAGAACCAATAAGTGAATAAAAGGCATGGCGGGTGGTAGAAGTAAGCTTTCCTGAGTACCATCTTTGTGCTAAGGTGATATGATAGGTTAGCCAAGAATTGCTATCAATTGAGCATCTACATTTGACAGGTAATTTTCTCATCTACGAAGTGGGATAGTAGCATTTACTTTTAATAACATTGAAGTCTGGAGTCTCAGTTTAACTTTTCAGATAAGATCTGGAATTTCCAAGAAGTTACATAAATTGCCCCAGCTCAAATTAAGCAATAGAAACAGAATGAGTTCAGATCCCATACCAATCCCCTCTCTCTCCACTAAATTACAGCATTCCCCAAATTAAGGATGGTGGCTCATATACTCATTTTCCTCATTATTCTTAAACTCCGAAATCACAAAAGAGAATCAGAAATACATTTAAACCGACTGGCATGCAATGAAGTCGAAAGAGGTGACAGCAGAAAGACAGCAAAACTGTGCGACTAGAACTGCTGATGAAGTTAATCGAACAGAAGCTAATCTTTGTATTCCCTGAATATGGCCTCAGACAGAAATCTCCCAGGAAATGCGTACATCGCACACTGTTTCAGGTCCTCCATCATTTTTGCTACTCACCTTTACAAAGACGAATCTCCATAAACCAAGGAATCACACCTTGGCACTTCTGATAAGCACTCCCACTTAACCGGTACCTAGA
This sequence comes from Ailurus styani, assembly GCA_002007465.1. Lineage (NCBI taxonomy): Eukaryota > Metazoa > Chordata > Mammalia > Carnivora > Ailuridae > Ailurus > Ailurus styani. The sequence goes on along the minus strand of LNAC01000043.1, from coordinate 9,663,790 downwards.
GACGAAGAGTCATGTCATTTTGCCATCTGGTGACCACCAAGCTAAGCAAGGCTGTTGGCTCAAAGCAGACTCACCACTTTTAGGACAAGAAAAAATAGGGACAAATACGTAGCCACCATCAGCACCATCCATCCATCGCATAGGCAGCGTTTCCATGCATGCAACAATAGCACAATCAACCCTTCTTCGAACAAGTGACAAGTAAGGCTCTTTGAGGTAAATGCAGACAACGGAGCTTGTAGTGTGCACTGGTAAGCCAGACCTGGTTCAGGCTGAGACAGCCCTCACTCACCCTTCGTCGCAAGAGGAGTTAACATCTAGTCTAACAAATTGATCCTGGGGTTTGTTAAACACTTGCTCTCCTATAGGTTCACACTCTGCCACTAAGAAAAGAGGCCTGGATGAGAAATCAGCTCAAGGCAAACTCAAAACCATAAAACATCTACATTCAAAGCCTGGCACCTTTGCATTTGGGGGCAGTCGGTGTCCACACCCCCTCAGAGGTACAACGTATGGATTCTTTCCCCACGAGCACATAGCCAGGGTCACAGCTGTACTTTATAGATGTTCCTGGGTCAAAGCGGACCCTGTGTACATCTTCCTTTTGCCCATTGAGGATTTTAGGAGGGGCTTGGCACTCTGAAGGAAAAGAAAAATTTTCTTATATGAACAACAGAAAGAAATAAGCAAAGAAACTATTGTTAATGCGTAGCTCACTTTTGGGTAATTTTAGATCAGTGGTTCTGCACTTAGGCTGCTGAAGACTTTGTTCAGTTCCTACCTGGGACTCTAATTCTTCTCCTGTCTCTTATTTTTTTTTTTTAAGGAATCATCTCCTATGTGTTTAATGGGATATATCCCTGGGGTGGGGACTTTGCTGACTTCCCTTAAGAAAAATTACTATTGAAACAAACAGCATTTTTTCCCCTAAAGAAGGAGGCAACTTTGTGATCCCTAATGCTTTTCACCCAAGGATACTTCCACAAAATGAAATAACAATGGAGGGGTGAGGTTAAGAAAAGCTATATAATTTATATTCACTGTATGTAGTAGAATTGAGGGGACTAGAAACCGGAAAAGGCCCTGCTATATCCGTAACCCCATCCTCTAACACTTCAAAAAATATGAATCAGTAGCACCTTCTCTGAGTATTGGAACACCCACCCTTTTCGCAGACTGGTGCTGATGGCTCCCATGTGCCTTGGGCATTACATCGGATTGTCCTGGTGCCCTTCAGGGTGAAGCCATATGAGCAAGAAAATACCACGGTGTCATTATAGGAATACTGTTCTTTCTGTCCAGATGATATTTGGCCTCTTAGGATCTGGGGAGGTGGACACTGAACAGCAGAACTAGAAAGTTCACAGCTTGGGGCAGAGTCACTCCAGATCCCAGTCTTCTGACTATTGGTGATACAACGGATAGTCTTCTTCCCAATAAGGTTGTAGCTCACTCCTTTCTCTGGGTCCGGGTCACAGGTGTAAGTGACTGTGCTTCCATATGGAATGTTCCCTGAAGAGCTGCCTATATGTCTTCCATTGAGAATAGAAGGAGGTGGCGGGCAAAGAATTTCTAAAGAATTGAGAGAGAAATGACAAGATTGCAACTATACTGCAAATGAAGAATGCCTCCGATGTTGCTTGTACCACTGTGCCCTTCTAGGTTCAGGGACAGTGATACTTGAATCTGTAACATACAGATCAAGGCAGCTATAGCAATATAATACTAAAATTATGATTTAGAACTTTATTCCTGAGTATATCTACTGGGGTGATCCTTTGTTTCTTCTACTGAATATACAATCCCCTTTTTGTGCCTGGCCTGGCTGGCAAGTCTATAGAGCTTTCAGAAAAGAGCCTAGGGGGCCCCTGGGTGGCTCACTGGGTTAAAGCCTCTGCCTTCGGCTCAGGTCATGATCTCTGGGTCCTGGGATCGAGGCCCACATCGGGCTCCCTGCTCAGTGCGGAGCCTGCTTCCCCCTCTCTCTCTGCGTACTTGTGATCTCTATCTGTCAAATAAATAAAAAAAAAAAAAGAAAAGAGCCTAGGAGCCCTGTTTCACTTGAGTAAGCAGAGAGTAAGGAGGTGGCCAGAGGATGCTTCAGTGAAGAACATACCCCTTCCAGATGTCTATGTGAGATCTCTGCTCTATAAGATTCTGTATAGTAATGACTGAACCAAAAGCTTTTAGTTAAGCCAAAAATGATGTGTTCTGTTCAAGGACCAGGGAGGTAGCTGCAAACCACAGTTTTCTAACCTACCTTTGCATTCTGGCATCCTGGTCCAAGAAGCTTGCTGTCCAGCAATTACACATTGACTTGAAGGTTGGCCTTGTAACCGATACCTGGAGACAGAGGGGGGTCATTCAAGACTATTAAGCAGGGGGTGTTGCAGAGCAACAAGCTCCACTTAAAATCCAAGACAAATTCGCTTAATTGATGTGTATCAACCCCTTTCGTAAGCATTCTCTCTCCCAGGCTCACCGTAGGCTATCCCCGGATTCCCACAGAGGAACCCTTGGCAGGTGTCACAGGTCACACCATGCACACATAAACCAGATGAATTAAGTCTCCAAGACCCTCCTGACACTCACCCTTCGTTACAGTCAAAGTTCATTGTCGCACCAACACGAAGACTTGGAGGGCCCTTTATCTGTCCATTGAGAAATGGTCCTGGAGGTTCACACTGTGCCTCTAAGGAAATAAGCCAAAGATGAGTAAAGTGTGGCAAATAACAGACTAACCCAAATTTTTATTATTAATTAGTTTATTTATTTGAAAGAGAGAGGGAGAGCATGAGTTGGGGTGGGGGAGGAGCCAGC